>JAVJIF010029864.1:0-272500 GCA_038442645.1 Agave tequilana | reverse complement strand
TCAGGATGGACTCTGAGAGTTGTGGATATTTTGGGGGAACTCTTAGGTAGTTTTGACATGTGTCACATCCTGGTGCGGGTCAAATTTTGATCACTACAGTTGTAAAACATATACACAACAATTAGTTTAACGATCAAATATGCAAAAAGAAAATAATACCAAAGCAATTCTCTAAAAAAAAGTTTGCACTATCTCATATACATAATGTAGTGGTCAGAATCTGACCCCTCCTTAAGATTGTGACACTTATCCTGCCACATCAGGAGTGTCACAAGTGGACGACGAACTCGAGATACTAATTAGCCCATACTTAACCACGAGGAGAGAGCCTCGGGCCTTTCCCTGAAATCGCACTCAACCATGAGGAGAGCCTCTGGACTTGGCCCGAGCTCACATTCAACCCCGAGAAGAGGACTTCAGGCCCTTTTTTTCCGACATCCGCAACTACAAGATATCTCCCCGACCTCCATGATAGAGGCTCTCCACAGAAACTCTCGCTTCCACTTGACACAACTCAGCAGCAGGGTTTTTCAGATCGCAAAGGTAGTTATACTGCCATGATATCCCTACAGTCTAAATACTCTCCTATTTCGGTGGGGGCAATTTTGGATAGTGGCGGATATCTTGGCATTCCAATCCCAACAATAAAATACAACAATCTAAGCAGTTATGAAAATATCCTAACATGCAAATCGTGCAGTTATAGAGATTCAAAAAATCAATGTCATCAGTTACACCACTACAAAGTACTTATATACCTGGAGATCCAAGAAGAAAAGGGGCCGGGACTGGATCAAAGAAATGTAAACACAAGAATACTCTACAGAGTTCACTGTAATCGAAATATAGTGAATTCTCTTTCCCATCCCCGTGATTTTTTTCCATTTTAGGTTTCCACATGAAAATCTTATATCTTTGCCTATTTACTATGTTGAAACCTAAGGTTTCACCCCCAATTTAGATAGACCACTCTTTCATTTGTGGTGCGATATTGATCGCTCGATCAATCACAATGGGAAGTCTCCACCACAAATTGGTGCTTTCATTGAGAGCTGAGTCCTTACACTCAAAATCAATCCCTAAAACCTAGAAACTCTTCCTAAAAAAGCCTCTTCTATGTTAAGGAAGATCTCGAGAAAACAAGTCATCAAAGGCGCAACATCCAAAGGCAAGGCAATTAAAGTTGTTGGCGGCACAGTCTCTTAACCAACCAATGATCAGCCATACACCACCGAGGACACATGCTCTTTATCGCGATAAAAGCCAGTCGCCAGCATTCAGTCCTCATAGTAGCGAAACTAGCTCCTTCAAATGCTCTACACGGTAAGGGAGTAGATGAAGGAGCAACAAGCGCTATCAGACTACAAATGAAAGCAGATGGCTCTAGATCGCGAGAATATTCTTCAAGTGTAAGAGAAGTTAAGGCTGCTCAACCAACAGCTCCAGGCCGAAGTTACAACCCTCAAAAATAACCCAATACAAACGGAGGGTGACTCTGAGAACAGCAGGTCTCCCGACCTCTGCACTCTTGACGATTGATCCAGAAGTAGATCGGAGAGGCCAGACTACTGGATCAATGGACTCCAACCATCAAGATCCATGAGTCTTCTCTCCAAAGAGATTCAGGATTACTAGTTCCCGAAAAAGTTCTCCACCCTGAGATTTGACTGCTACTCTAGAGTAAGTGAACTGCTACAACATATCCGCCACTTTTGGGACAAGATGGTGACCTAATCCTGCAACAATCTAGTCATGTGCCTCACCTTTCCCGCCAGCCTGAAAGACATGGGTCTCGGACTGGTTCTACTCGCTACCACTACACTCTCTATAATTTCGTGAGGTGACCGAGGCGTTCCTCATCTAGTATGCCTCCTGCTAAGAGGCCAAGAAGAATAGCCTTCACTTTCTCTCCGTCAAAATGAGGCAAGGAGATAGCTTTAAATCATACATCAACTTCTTCCAGAACTAACTGACCAAAGTCTCCAACTATGGAGAGGACGTTTTGCCCTCGCATTTATTAGCAAGCTGCAAGTTGCTCATCCCCTGTACAAGCACCTCCTGAAGCACAACATCGCCAAGATGGGCGAGGCTCTTTCTCGAGTTCAGCCTTACATACAACTTGAAGAGGCAATGAAGGTTTCCTCCAATCACTTTGTGAAACTAGGCAATGGTGGAGGGAAGTTGAATATCTCTTCACGAAGATTCCGTCCATGCTCAAGACCAACACCTGGGGCAACCCTCCTAAAAGAAGCAAGCAATCTCGATCCTCTCCTTGAATTCACTCAGAAGCGGCAGATCGATGGAATGCTTCACTTCGTTGAAGCTCCCGATCAACGAAATATTCAACACTATCAAAGATAAATCATGGGTCAGACGCCAGAAACCATTCTAGCACAATCTTTCGCTCCCTGGGTTGGAGGAGTACTGGTCCTACTACGAAGGCAATGGACACCAGATTATCATTGTTTGGCCCTCCGGATGTACCTAGAGGAGCTTGTAAAATAAAGCTTCCTTAGAGAGTATATCCTCACTCCTGAAGGCGCATCCGGATATTCGAACACTCAATCTTCGCGGGAACAACATATAATCACCCAGTACAAGGCGATCGACTGAGTCCCCGAATCTTGAAAGCACGGGATGTTCCTCCTTTCAATTTCAATTTCATGTACTCTATTTCTGAATAAAATATCATTTTATTCTCCTAACCATAATAATGTATCCTTCCATTATAGTACTTCAATCCATCATGGTACATCCATTCACTCGCCTAAGTCAAGATTCTCCAACTCAGGAAAGTAACGAGATTACTCCACAACAGTACATCCATCCACTCGCCCCGTAGGTGGAGACTCCTCCACTCGGAGGCAGCAATGAGATTACTCCATAATGGAACATCCATCCACTCACCCCCTAATTGGAGTCTCCCCCACTAGGAGCCAGGGACGAGATTGTCCCAATAGTACATCCATCAACACGCCCCATAGCTGGGATATCCCCCACTCAGAGGCGGCAACAAGATTACTCCACAACATACATCCATCCATATGCCCGTAGATGGGATATCCCCCATTCGGAGGAAGCAATAAGATTTCTCCACTGCTGGAATTTTCCCCACATGGAGAAATGTCTATACATCTCGCTGATGGAATTTCCCTGACTCTGAGACATCAATACATACATGACCACGGGCTCTTTCTTGATCATCCAACAAGAGTCAAAATCCGCTGTGGGATTTCTCTCAATTGAAGTCTCCCACTCTACTGTAGGGATTTTTTACTCTCAAAACCCCCGTTTGATGCTCCACTGATGGGATTTTTCCCACTTAAAAAATAAACACTAGCCTACGGGCTCTTCTCGTCTGAACTTATAGGCAGATGAATACATCTATCTATCCATATTCTATGGATGAGATTTTTCCCACTCGGGATAGCTCCAATGTAGGATATCTCCCACACGAAGGATAACTCTGATGTTGGTTTACTCCCACTTGGAGGTACCTGATTGTCACTCTGGGTAGGGGGCCCTATCCAGAAATGCATTCAATATGTCGTTGGGTTGTACCCCCACTTTAGGACATTTTTATGCAGGTCCTCATGAGAATACGACCACATGTGTCTATGTATATTTATGAGTATTTCCTTGATTGGATTATCCCCTCGACGTACCAGCCATGTGTGGACGTACTCCAATGCTCCCCGAGGACATAAGTGACAGGTATCGTGTTTTCAATTTGTCTTTGCGGATAATTAAGTGTTGCATTTACTATTTTATTTAAATATCTGACTGAATGCTTGTATGCACATCTTAACAATTACATCCTCTCCCCGGTCTATGTGCCCCGAGATGAGATTGACCCCACTCAGAGGCGGTGACAGGCCATCCTACAAACATTCTAGTCACTCCACAAAGAGATTTCCCCCACCCGGGGTCCATGCTCCGATGCAGGGATTTTCTCCTCTCGGAGTCCCGACAACGCAACTCCTTAGATGGGATATCCCCCACTCAGAAGCAAATGTGAACCCATTCGCAGTCGGGATTTTCTCCGCTTAGAGGAATTACATGCGTACCGCGGATGGGATTTCCACCACTCAGGAACCGTGCCATCCTTCTTCCCTACCATTCCAGAGCACTTTCAGGACAAGACTCCTGGAGAGTTGATCAACATTCCATGGAGACAACCAATTCTAAACAAAGTAATGACAAAACAAACCAGGTAAGATTCAAACAACCCTTTCATTTTAAAATTTATTACTTTTATTTCAAGTTTTCTAGTTACATCTATCCAAATATTCATCTAATAAAAGTAATAAAATCAATCACATGTTTGTGTTTCCTTTTTTTTCGAAAAGAAAAACAGATACACTTTCCGCTACAACATCCACGACAACATCCAAGGGATGACTCCCAAACAAGCAACCAACCACTTTCAGGAGGGCAATAATACAAAGAACACCTAGGAAAATGCCCAGAACCAAAGAACACGTCTCGGCCGCAGACTAAAACCTGTAAGACAGTAATGATATCACCTCCAAACCTCTCGCTTTGAAGATGAAGTCGAAGCCAAGGAAGAGAAGGAGATTCTTTAGCAGAGATCATAGGGAATACCCCTACGCTTCCCTCCACTTGCTTGCCACAAGAAAAGTATTCTCACAGACAAAGCAACAACTTTCAGCAAGAATGAAGATGTCCAAACACATGCGATGACGATGGGAAAAGAACCATCATCAAATACGCCCTGTTCAGCCCCCATTCCTTCTTCCTTCACGCTATCAAGAAAGAGAGATACCGAGCCCCAAGTCCAGACTTGACCGACCTTATCAGAGACCTGACAAGTAGACCAGGCTAAAGCAAGAACCCTGCCTATCATTCATAACAGTCGAGTCTCATCAGAAAAATTAATGTTTCTCGATGAGCCCATCAAAAACACTAACGTTTCCTGGCAACTAGACTCCTAAGCATTAGGAGCACAACAGTCTCCTTCATCATCTCTCTTTTTTTTCTCCACGGATGAAGAAGAAGGAAGACATCACAGACCACCAGAACAAGAATTTTGAAAGTAAGAAGTTTTCAGAAGATAGGCAGGTTTCCCTCGAGGATCCACTTTATTTATAAATGGAGAATAAGTCAGACCATGTTCCATTCAAATTTTCAATCCCCAAGAAACTGGTCCATGTACCAAAATCTTTGGCATGTCAAAGCAACGAGATATCAAGTGCCGCTTCCACACGTCCCTCATAATAGAGAAATTTGAAAAGCCGCCAGATTGGAGACCAGCTGTTCCCAGAACCCTAAAGATATGCATTAATTAATAATCCAGATGTTCTATGACCAGTCAAGTCCCATAAAGATACGCAATGATGAGCCAGATCCTTACTTAAACTTCAAGAAAAGTTCAGACCACTCAAAGGCTTCCACCGATCGCGCATCTGATTTCCCTCCCATAACTCCAGCAATTGCAAGAGCGGGGGCATCTGTAGTGGTCAGAATCCGATCAATCCTTAAGATTGTAACACGTGTCCCACCACACCAGGAGTGTAAAAGTGGACGACGAACTCGAGATACCAGTTGGCTCATACTCAACCCTGAGGATAGAGCCTCGGGCCTTGCCCCGACATTGCACTCAACCCCGAGGAGAGAGCCTCGGGCCTCGGTCCGAGCTCACATTCAACCAGAAAGAGATGACCTCGGGCCCTTTCTTTTTTCGATATCTGCAACTACCAAATCTCTCCTTGACCTCGACGACATAGGCTCTCTGTAGAGACTCCCACTTTCACTGGACCCAGCTCAATAGGAGAATTTCCTGAATCGTGAAGGAAGTTATACTGTCACGATATTCCTACATTCTAAATACTCCCTTATTTTGGTAGGGGCAGCTATGAATAGTGGTGAATATCTCGGCATGCCAATCCCGACAATAAAGTATAGCAATCTGAGCAGTTATGGAAAGATTCCAACATGCAAATCATGCAGTTGTGGAGATCCGCGAAATCAACGTCATCTGTTATGCCCCTACAGAGTACTTATAGACCTGGAGCAGTTGTGCCCCTACAGAGTACTTATACACCTGGAGATCCAAGAAGAAAAGGGGGGACCAGGATCAAATAAATTGTAAACACAGAAAATTGTAAACAGAGGAATACTCTATAGAGTTCACTGTAATCTCGAAATATAATGAATTCTCTCTCTTCTATCCGTAGTTTTTCCCAATTTAGGTTTCCACATAAATTTTTATGTCTCTGCCTGTTTACTGTATTGAAATCTATGGTTCCACCCTCAATTTAGATAGAACCCCCTTTCATTTGTGATGCGAGATTGATTGTTCGATCAATTGCATTGGGAAATCTCCACCACACATAACAAAAGTAAATTAATTATGTTTAAGAAAAAAACTTCATAATTAGTAACCTTTGAATGAATTCTTCTACTTAACTGTTGGTAGGGTAAACAAATGATTGACAAAGTTCTTAATTTTATTGATGTTATGTTCCCATGAATGATGATGTCCACATCATAGTGCACTTTACTTGAACGACCAACCTTCTTCCTATCATTTCTGACGTGAATCTCTCAACCATATATAAATAATACCATAAAGATTGGTACAATGTCGGTAAGAAAATGTCAAGTTACTTTTTAATTTTAAAAGTCATAGTTTGATCTAAAACCCAACTAAATTTCTTTACAAGTAAGACATGCCTTTCATTACTAATTAAATAAATAAAAATAATAATAAGAAATGAAAAAGGGTAAAAGTTGTTCATAGAAGTTTCACAATTTTGAGTTTGCTTAGAAAAGAAAGTACGAGTCCTTTTAGAACAAAAGGAGAGACAAGTACATTCTGTTTTGGGGTTTAAAATTATTTAATTGTATATCCATCTTTCGTTTTTAGGTATAATGTAGGCCCTTCAGTATGTTATTTAATTATTTAATTTTGGTTTTTTCCCATTTTAAAAAGTAGGTAAAACCAAAAGAAAGTTTTAGAACGTGTTTGCTAGGATTCAAAGTAAATAACAAGCTAGGTGAAGTTAACTCTTCATTTTCCATTATTTAGGGAATACTCTTTAATTCTGATACCATACTACTACTTTTTCCATCCAGACGAATGTAAGACACTTAATCCAATCTTTTTCATTTATTATAAATAGATTGATCTTTATTTATAAGTAATAATTTTTCATGAGATATTGCTTATATTCAAAGTTTAGACTATTTCTGATGAAATTTAATTTGGCATAATATGCTCGAGGTAAAAAGTTTCTTATATCGAAAATCAGAAGGATAGTTTTATAGGATCTTATTTTCTGGAGCATACAGTTTCAATCATATATTCTGGAGATTATAAACATAAAATTCGAAATTGACGTGAACAAATAAGATAATAAGATAGTTCCGTTCCATGTGCTATGTTACTCGTTAAATTATCAAAAACCATGGTCAAGTTTTATCACATTATAAGAAAATCTCACTTAGACTTCTTATCATGAGTAACCTATCAATGATTCCTGTGTGGTGGTGATTTTTCTCTGTGAATGATCAGACAGTCAATTCACACCACAAATGAGAATGTGTATTTAAAGTAAGTGCAAAGTAATAAGTACAACACAGAAAGCAGATGAAGACACGATATTTTTACGTCAAAACCCAAATTGAGAAAAATCTTGAGGAGGAGGAGGAAAATTCATTATAGTTCGTCGGTTTACAGAAATTACAAGTTTGTATCAGTGTTTCTTTGAGTTGGGATCTAATAGAAAGTCCAAGTCCTAATGAATGGTCGGGGGTTTCTCTCTCCTCTTGAAAAAGAAGATCTATTTGTACTGCATTGTAGGCCCTGGGGCGAATGGGACGTTCGGAAGATTTGCGTAGCTGCACGATCTTCATGTGCGAATTTATTATAATTGTCGTGATTGCTGGCGTGATGGTTGAGAATACATGCAACAAATTTTGTAACTGTCCATCTTGAGCGCATAAACATTACACGTCTTCAATGTGAGAAAGAAGAGGCGGCGTGCTGCAAGCGGAGATCTCGGTGGTTGTTATTGATGACTTCTGAGTCAAGTCGGGGATGTTGGACTGCTGATGACTCCGGAGAGTGATGCCTCCGGAATGGGGGGTCGCTCCGGAACAACTTTTGGGTGGCAGAACTTTGGAAGTTAACTTGTGTTCGGACTGGAGTGATTCTGAGAATAGTGGATGCTCTCAGGAGGGTTCGATGTGACTGAGACAGTTGATTGTTGCAGAAACTTGAAAAAGGAGACTTAGTTGCTCGGACACGTGTCAACATCTTGCTGAGGGACAATTTTTGACCAGTACATATGCCCCCGCTCTTTCATTTGCCGAAGCTTATTGGAGGGAAGCCGGAAAGGCAGTGTAGCACCTCGTTCACGGGATACGTACCCAGATACGTGTCCTAATTTTTTTGACCGTATTGTTAAATTTTCTTCCATTATTTGTTTTAAGTTGTGATTTTTCATGTTTATGGTATCGGATCAGGTTCTCAGTCTTAGAGTCAGCCCTAACCAGACCAGGACCCGATACCAGCCTGCTGCCCGTTTCACTTTTCTGGAAGTTTGACTTTACCGATTTTAGTTTCAAACACTGTTTTCTAATATTTTAAATTTTTCATGATTTTCTGAAATTTTTCAGAATTATTTAGCAAAATCTCCAAAATCGGTGTCGGTAGGCATCGCTGATTGATTCTCGGATTTTTAGTTTTCAAACGGGATTGAATTTTTAAAAACAGCTTTCACGTTACTTCTTAGAAATTCATTTTCTACCTAAATATATGTTTTTGAGATTTTTCTAAATTTATCAAAATTTGACCGATTCTGGTGTCGGCCGGTATCGCCAGAAGATTTCAGGATTTTTAATATAAAAACTAAATTGAATTTCTCAAATCCGATTTCACTGGGTATTTTAAAATAATATTTTCTATTTTTGAGAATTTTTCAGAACGTTTCTAAAACAGTCAAATTTTCGCCCTATTAAAATAATAATATTAATTACCAATCTTATCTTTTCTTGCTTTTCCTTCTCCACTCCTCTACCTTGTACTCTCAGAATATTCTATTAATTTATTTATCTAATAAAATTTTATTTATTATTTTTCTATTTCTCTTCTTTTTCTTTAATTTTTCCCTTTTTTTTCCTTTCTTTCCTTTTCTTTCTTTTCTTTTCTTCCCCTTTGACTTTTCCATGCTCTGCTCCCGCCGCCTGCAGCCACCTGCAGAGCTGCAATAGCAGCCCCCTCTTCCCCCCATTCCCATCATCATCACTTCCTTCTCCTCCTCCTGCATTAAAACCCCTTCTCCCTTCCTTCTCCTTCTCATTTCCATTTCAATCTCCTTCAACCAAAAACCAAACAAACCCAATTCCACCACCAGCCATCTCCACCACCGGAGCCGCCGCCGCTGCCCCCTATAGCCGCCAGCCACCTCCCCCACACCCCCTCTCCATTCCTCCACCTCCTTCAACCTCCACCAACCACCCACCACCTCCAATTTCATCCAAACTCACCACCACCACTTCATCTTCTTCCCAAAATTTCCTACTAAATCACCTCCTCCTCCACTTCTAATCCCTCAATCATCACCTCCTCCTCCTCTAACTCCCCACCACCTCTAACAACCACCACAACCACCATAACCACCACCACCACCACCAACTATCACCACCACCTCTACCAACACCAACAACAACCAAACCAACTCCACCCCTCTCCCCCGGGCTAGGCAGCGCGCGTGCCCCCGGCGGCGCCGCCGCTGCCAGGCCGCCGACGATGGGCCGGCTGCCAGCAGCCCCCCTCCTTCTCTTTTTCCATTTCATTCTTTCTTCTTTCTTCATTTCTTTCTTTCTTTTCTTTTCTCTTTCTTTTCCCTAAATAAACTCACATTTTCTACATTCCCTAAAATAACCATCCCCTCATTCCCAGATTACTTTCCCATATTTATAACCATACCTCTCCCCTTTTAATTCCTATTCCTTTTCTAAAATAACCCTATACTCTCTCTCTCTCTCTCTCTCTCTCTCTCCCCTCTCTCTCTCCCCTCTCTCATTCCTTTTCTAATATATTTATAATATTTATATATATTTATATTTATATATTTTAATATATATTTATGGGCTAGTGGCTTGTTCGCACGGGTTCGTAGATTTCTCAGACTTTTCTCGGTATTTTCATTCTGGTGTTAGGCAAGTACATTTCTTTGACATTTCTTGCTTTATTACCATCGTTTCATATTTAATAATAATTTATTATCTTACTTTTAATATACGATGTCTCTTTATGCAAGTTGGTATATGTTATATAAAAGATTTCTAAAATTATCATGTTTTATAAATAGCTGACGGCCGTTATTATACCTTGTCGAACCAATATTACACCGGGTATGCCTAAATCTACTTCCGCTTCACTCGGCTTCGCATGGCTAATAAATAGATAAATTTATTATTGTTAGAAAAAATGTTGTGAAGAGTTTGAAATATTTATGCCATTCTTCTGTACCATGTTACGTGACCGGTTGATACCTAGTATTTGATGTTGCGACTCTTACCGATAAATTAGTTACCTGACCCTGATATGTATACACCGGTACTTGTCATGCTATACTTATTATTTGATATCTGATACCGGTACTTGCCATGCTATACTTATTATTTGATATCTGATACTCGTACTTGCCATGCTACGCTTATTACTTGATATCTGATATCGGTACTTGTCATGCTATACTTATTATTTGATATCTGATACCGGTACTTGCCTTGCTATACTTATTACTTTATATCTGACACCGGTACTTGCCATGCTATACTTATCGCTTGCTACCTGACACCTGTATAATAACACTTGACACTTGACATGCTATCACCCAGTACTGGTACACTTAACCTGATATTGTGGCACCTATATTATATTGCATATTCATGACTATTACTTTTACGGGGACTTAGCATGATTATTATACTATTACAAGATATTTGGTACTCCTGAACTCCTGTACTCCTGAACTCCTATATTCCTGAACCCCTAAAAAAAGGGTGACTCCTGATATTATACTCCTAATATTATACTCCTGAGTTGGCCCAGAGGCCTTCCACTCTAGTTTTGATGATGATTAACTCATGTAATTATAGTTTACTAATAATCTTGTGACGTTTAGTTTCAGATACTTAACCAAGATATTAGTAGGTGATTAGCTTCAACAAAGATGTTTTGGAGCTTTCACATGGTGATTCAAGAGCCCGAGCGTCAAAATTCATATCTAGCACTCGCTGGAGTCAAGCTCGGTGGATCACGTTTGGATCGAGTCGACTTGGAGATGGAGCTCTACAAGAAGACTTTGGTACATTGTTTAGTTTATATTTTAGATCCATTGTTAAAGATTAGATAGTGTGATATGCTCAAGTTCACAACACACACACTTGTTTTAAGTTTCATTTTTATTGGTTTTCGGTTTTGGTTTAACCGATCTTGGTTTTCATGAATAGATAGAATCAACAATTTTACATGGTTTAATGTATATTAGATTTGTTCTATATACATGTATGCTTCAACTATTTAAACAAACTTAGTTTGATAGTCTATTTCATGAGTTTGGAGTTTTGGTATTTTAACAAAACGTATTTTTGGATTTTAAGTCAAAAACATTGATATAACTCTATTTCATGTATATTGGATTATATCCATATACTACATGCTTCAAGTTGTTTAAATATCATGTTTTTGTATTTGGATGAGTTTTGGAAAAAACGATTTTCCATTTCAAAAATCCAAGTTTTGGAAAATACGGAATTTAGTTTTCAACAAAATTTACATTACACAAAAAGAGTTCAAAATGTTTGTAACTTGGTTTGATTTTTACTCAAACAAGTTTGTATTTCAAAGAGAATATAAGAACTTATTTTTGTGAATTTTTAGAGATTTTATGGGATTTATTTGATGATTAAAAACCCAGTTTTCAAGTCCTGAATTTCTGTCTGCCAGGCTATGACGGTCGACCGACCGGTTGACCGGACCAGGAGCCGGTCGACTGAAACGGTCGACCGGACGTGCACATAAACGTGCACAAGACCATATCAGTTGGCCGGTCGACCGAGCGGTCGACCGACTGAAGGCAACCCACTCTCGGGTTGCCCCGTTCGACCGGGCGGTCGACCGGCCAGAGAGCCGTTGCTCTCTGGTTCTGGGCACGGTCGACCGGGAGGTCGACCGGCAGGCTCAACGGTCAATTTTTTGACCGTTGGCCGGTCGACCGGCCGGTCGACCGGAAGACCATTCTGGGCCTAGTCAGCTGCCAACGGGCAGATTTTGATTGGGTTTATAAATACCCCAATCTTTGGCCAGTTTTTATAAGGTTTTTGGAAGAGCTAAAATTCCTACTTCTCTAGTGTTTAATTCTAAGTTTTCAAAAGAGTTTTTGGATTCAAAGTTTTGATCTTTATTGTTTTAAAAGGGATTGGAAAAATCAAGAAAAAGGAAAGTCTTTTGGGATTGGTTTTTGATCTATATTTTTCTATGTATTCTAGAAGTTTTCCCAAGAGTTTTTCTTTGAATTTTTGATTTCCAAACTCTTGTTTTTCACACTTGAGCCTATCTTGCTATCCTATCTATTAGGATCTTTGTTTTGTGAGAAAAGAATTAGTTTGTGGTTGTGGAAACCACCAAGTTGTAAACTCTCCTACTTTGTGTTATCCCTCTTATGTAGAGGTTGATTTTTGGAGTGGTGACTTTGTGTCCTATCCCTCTTAGTGAAGAGGTGGATTGTGTTGTTAGTGGCTTTATGCCTATCCCTCATTTGTGAGGTTGATTTTGTTGGCTTTGTGCCTAGCCTCTAAGTGTAGAGGTTGTGTTTGTAATTGAGAGAGCAGTTGTGTACTCCTGGTTATTGTATTGCCCCAAGTCCTCAGTAGAGATTCCCTGTGTGGGAGTCCTGTGTGGAGAAGTTAGTGGAAATCCTTCTGTGTGAAGGCGGGGACGTAGAGCTGTGTGCTCTACCTCGAAACATATCTGTGTGTTAGCGATTGATCAACTTTCTTTTAACTCTCTCTTTTTTACATTGTGCCTTGCATCATTTCATATTGCTCATTCATATATTATATGCTTGGCTTGTTTGTGTGTGCCTCACTTGTGTTTAATCACGAGAACTTCATATAGCACCTCAACTCTTATTCAGAGGAATCAAGAGGAGTTAGTCCAGAGCCCTTCACCGGGAATTCGGCTACACTCGTTGGTTACACTAAGTGTGTTGCAATTTAATTTTTAATTTCTGCATTTTGTTCATTAGATTAGCCATACACCTATTCACCCCCCTCTAGGTGTACTTACAATTGGTATCAGAGCCTACGCTCCTGATATTAGGTTTAACCACCTAGGAGTGTGATCTTGGTTTTGCTAATCTACATTTGTATTTGCATTTGCACACATATAGTTTGCACTCATGGATAACCCTCCCATGTTTGATATCTCTAGACTTGATATATAGAAGGTAATGATGAGTTGTCATTTAAAAGCCCTAGGTTACAAAGTTTACCTTACCATTACCAAGGAATCCTACCTTAGTGATAGCAAGCATATAGAGGCTAATGCACAAACCCTAAAGGCACTTAGAGCATCTCTTGATAAAAAATATTTACATGTGTTTTCTCACTATGATTCTGCTTTTGCAGTGTGGAACATTTTGACATCTCTCAAGCTACCAACGCTTATCAATAAGAAGAGGAGATCTAGTCGAGACGAGTTCAACGAACGTTGCTTCATGGTCCAATGGAATTACTCCCTTGAGGTACACTCGGACACTCAACTAGATATTAGTACTAGTTCTCATTGCAATGAGTGTATGGATGCACAAGCCTTAAATGATGAACTTGCCAAAAATTGTGAAAATTTGATTTCAAAATATAAACTTTTGAAAAAGGATAATTTTGGTTTAAAAGAAGAAAGTAAAAATTTATCTTCTAGACTTGAGATTGCTTTGCAAGAAAGGGACGAGATTTCAAGTGAACGTGACTCACTTAAATCCCAACTTGAACTTGCCCTTAATGAAAACAAAATTTTGAAAACCAAAAATGATTGTGAAAATGTTTTAAAGAAAAATGAGGCTTTATCTTCAAAAGTTGATTTTGTTGTAAAAGAAAATGTTTCTTTGAAAAACAAAATTGATTTGATTTCACAAGAATTGAAAGATTGTTTAAAGAAAAATGTTTCTTTGAAAAAGGATATAGATTTACATGTTTGCCATGCTAATGTAGCTTCACATTCTACCTCACCTATTGCATGCACCTCTTCTTCTAAGATTGATAATGATATTTGCTTGTTAAAGAAGAGTGTGGATTGTTTGGGCTCTACTTTGAGCCATTGTGCTTTGAACCACTCACGTTTGGAATCTATGTTTCGAAAGAAACAAGTTCCATCTTTGCATGCACACAAATCATGGCATACACATGCTTCCCACGTTCACTCCCATAACACGATGTATGCTCATGTGTACACTTGTACACATTGTGGATGTAAGGGCCACCTTGTTAAATTTTGCTATGATAAGATACATGATGTAAATTTAGCAACTAAATTTGTTTGGGTTAGGAAAGGAGCTAACCCCTATGGACCCAAAAGAGTATGGGTACCAAAGACCACCCCTATTATTTTTGATGTAGGTGTGGACTCCCACATGACGTGAGAGTAATGGTGCCTAGAGGTGGATGCGTTCCGAGCTTTATGAGGACAATTTGGATGCATCACTTTCAAGGGGAGTTTGGTGGGAGGACCACCTTATTTTGGAGACATAGAGAGTTGCCCTCTCGATTTTGGTAACGATCTCTTACTCCTCATTTATTGTTTACATGCTTTTCATATCATTATTTTTAGCATGTCTTGATGTTTCTTGATTAATATGCCATATGCCATGATATTTAGATTAGTGATATACATGTTTAGTTATTTGAGACACCCATATTTAATATGAATTTATATCTTTGTGCTCTCACATTTGTTTTAACTAATGTGTATGTCCTAGATCTAATGCATGTGCATGTACATAATGATCATATGTATGTTTATGAGTTGTTTGTTTTGATTTCTATGCTTCATGCTTTGATTACATGTTTAGATGTTACTTTTCATTAAAACTCGGATATATACCTGTACATCTAGTGAGCCACAAATAGACTATTATATGTTTGTGCTTGAACGCTCATTTGTACCCATTAGATGTACTAGTATAGCCTAATTTTGATGATTCATGCATTTGACTTGTATTCCCATTTTGTACATGTTTTCATGTTTATGTTTTACCTTCATGTATATGTCTATTTTGTCCAAATTAATAGCTATACATATACATCCTTGAGCCACTTACCTTCATGCATATACTTTTATGGACTCGTTTATATTTGAATATGTATGTATACTTTAGTTTGTACATGACATACATATACCTTAAAGGATTCTAGTTTTGATGATTTTCATGTTTTTAAGGAATTTCATATTGAGCTAAATTGACTATGTTCATGATTATGTTTTTCACATAACTAGTACACTCATATTATTTGATGTTTTCTCATGATTTTGTTTTCATGAGTACAATTTATACTATATAGATTTTGAGTGTTTGGTGATCATGTGATTTACATATTTTTCATGAAATTTACTTTTGTTTTATTCCTTGCTTGAAGGATTTCGTATAGTTTACAAATTTTTCTTATAACTAGTTCGTATTCTTCATTTGGAAGAGTTTTCAATTATGCTAAATTCTTTTCAAACCTATTTTTGAAAACCCTTTCCATTGAAGGGCGGTTGGTTGGGCGACCATGCCTTGTATGCTTCTTATTGAAAATCTATTTAAACATGTACATGAAATGGGTGGTAGGTAATATGAGTTATACACTTGATCTTATTGTGTTTTCAATTGATATCATTGGATCTTTTCAATTGGTATCACTATTGACATTTTTTTTTGTACTCATATGTTTTTATATATGTATGCTTACACTTCAAATAGTATCAATTTCGATTGATATTCAATCTTCCATACATATATATCTATGCTTTATTTGTGCTTACTATATCTTTATATCTTTGAGCACAAATTTTAGTTATGCTAAGCTTGATTTTTTCTATGACTATTATTTTTCAATTGATTATGTTTCAATTGGTATCTTAAACAAGCTTATGCATCATTTTGTTTGGTATTTCATAAAGGGGAGAAAATTTATATTTCACTATTCAATTGGTTTTGCTTACCTTTGATATTTTACTCCCACACTTTATATTGACAAATGATTAAAAATGATATTGATTATTTTTGATATCATATGCTTTTAATGAAAAATTACTTACAATTGGTACTAATCTTTACAAATTGGTATCAAGATTACCTATAAGTTTACTTACAATTGGTATGCTTTATTTCAATTGATATCAAAATTTTTGGTTAAATTCTTCAAAATGATTTATTTACTTACAATTGGTATAATAAAGACATGTTTAGTTATATTAAAAATATATTTTTTATGTACCTTCAATTGGTATGCTTTATTTATTTTTATTGATATCATGATGCACTAAATTGATATATTTTTTCTTACAATTGGTATCATAAAGTTTTGATTTGATTTCACCCCTCATTAATTTTTTTTGTTTAAGACGAAAAGGGGGAGAACATTGTTTTATTGTTTTCTTTTACCCCTTTGTTGATGATTAACAAAAAGGGGGAGAAGTATTTGAGTTTATATGCATGTTTATTGTTTAATATGCATGTTTATTATTTATTTGTAAGTTTATATCAAAGTTGTTTCATATTGATATTTTTTATTGTTGGTATCAAAAGCTTTTAGTGATTATCTTTCCAATTGGTATCAAGAATTTTGTTTTATTGATTGGTATCAAGAGTTTTTATGTTGCTTTTATTAATAAAGTTTTTTCATTGAAATTTTTTAAGTATCAAAAGAAATTAATTAAGAACATGTTTATTTTAAAAACCAAAGGGAATTTATTTTAAAAGTTTGATATCAAGAGCATGCTTATTTCATGTTTGGTATCAAGAGCATGTTCATTTTATTGTTTTATGCATGTTGATGCATATTCATATTTAGTATTCATTGCATATATTTATTGTTTATTGCTATGCATGAGCTAAGGGGGAGCTTCTTTGAAGCTTAACTTTAATCCATGCATATATAATTCCATGAGTTTTGTCATCATCAAAAAGGGGGAGATTGTTGGCCCAGAGGCCTTCCACTCTAGTTTTGATGATGATTAACTCATGTAGTTATAGATTACTAATAATCTTGTGATGTTTAATTTCAGATACTTAACCAAGATATTAGTAGGTGATTAGTTTCAACAAAGATATTTTGGAGTTTTCACTTGGTGATTCAAGAATCCAAGCGTCAAAGTTCATATCTAGCACTCGTTGGAGTCAAGCTCGGTGGATCACGTTTGGATCGAGTCGACTTGGAAACGGAGCTTTACAAGAAGACTTCGGTACATTGTTTAGTTTATGTTTTAGATCCATTGTTAAAGATTAGATAGTGTGATATGCTCAAGTTCACAATACACACACTTGTTTTAAGTTTCATTTTTATTGGTTTTCAGTTTTTGGTTTAACCGATCTTAGTTTTTATGAATAAATAGAATCAACAAGTTTACATGGTTTAATGTATATTAGATTTGTTCTATATACATGTATACTTCAACTATTTAAACAAACTTAGTTTGATAGTCTATTTCATGAGTTTGGAGTTTTGGTATTTTAACAAAACGTATTTTTGGATTTTAAGTCAAAAACATTGATATAACTCTATTTCATGTATATTGGATTATATCCATATACTACGTGCTTCAAGTTGTTTAAATATCATGTTTTTGTATTTGGATGAGTTTTGGACAAAACGATTTTCCGTTTCAAAAATCCAAGTTTTGGAAAATACGGAATTTGGTTTTCGGCAAAATTTCCATTACACAAAAAGAGTTCAAAATGTTTGTAACTTGGTTTGATTTTTACTCAAACAAGTTTGTATTTCAAAGAGAATATAAGAACTTATTTTTGTGAATTTTTAGAGATTTTATGGGATTTATTTGATGATTAAAAACCCAGTTTTCAAGTCCTGAATTTCTGTCTGCCAGGCTCTGGCGGTCGACCGACCGGTCGACCGGATCAGGAGCCAGTCGACCGAAACGGTTGACCGGACGTGCACATAAACGTGCACAAGACCATATCAGTTGGCCGGTCGACTGAACGGTCGACGGACTGAAGGCAACCCACTCTCGGGTTGCCCCGGTCGACCGGGCGGTCGATCGGCCAGAGAGCCGTTGCTCTCTGGTTCTGGGCACGGTCGACATGGGCGGTCGACCGGCAGGCTCAACGGTCAATTTTTTGACCGTTGGCCGGTCGACCGGAAAGCCATTCTGGGCCTAGTCAGCTGCCAACGAGCAGATTTTGATTGGGCTTATAAATACCCCAATCTTTGGCCAGTTTTTATAAGGTTTTTGGAAGAGCTAAAATTCCTACTTCTCTAGTGTTTAATTCCAAGTTTTCAAAAGAGTTTTTGGATTCAAAGTTTTGATCTTTATTGTTTTAAAAGGGATTGGAAAAATCAAGAAAAAGGAAAGTCTTTTGGGATTGGTTTTTGATCTATATTTTTCTATCTATTCTAGAAGTTTTCCTAAGAGTTTTTCTTTGAGTTTTTGATTTCCAAACTCTTGTTTTCCACACTTGAGCCTATCTTGCTATCTTATCTATTAGGATCTTTGTTTTGTTGGAAAATAATTATTTTGTGGTTGTGGAAACCACAAAGTTGTAAACCCTCCTACTTGTATTATCTCTCTTGTGTAGAGGTTGATTTTTAGAGTGGTGGCTTTGTGCCCTATCCCTCTTAGTGAAGAGGTGGATTGTGTTGTTAGTGGCTTTGTGCCTATCCCTCATTTGTGAGGTTGATTTTGTTGGCTTTGTGCCTAGCCTCTAAGTGTAGAGGTTGTGTTTGTAATTGAGAGAGGAGTTGTGTACTCCCGGTTATTGTATTGCCCCAAATCCTCAGTGGAGGTTCCCTGTGTGGGAGTCCTGTGTGGACAAGTTAGTGAAAATCCTTCTGTGTGAAGGCTGGGACGTAGAGCTGTGTGCTCGAACCTCGAAACATATCCGTGTGTTAGCGATTGATCCACTTTCTCTTAACTCTCTCTCTTTTACATTGTGCCTTGCATCATTTCATATTGCTCATTCATATATTATTTGCTTGGCTTGTTTGTGTGTGCCTCACTTGTGTTTAACCACGAGAGCGTCATATAGCACCTCAAATCTTATTCAGAGGAATCAAGAGGAGTTAGTCCAGAGCCCTTCACCGGGAATTCAGCTACACTCGTTGGTTACACTAAGTGTGTTGCAATTTAGTTTTTAATTTCCGCATTTTATTCATTAGATTAGCCGTACACCTATTCACCCCCCTCTAGGTGTACTTAAATCCTGTTAATTCCCGTAGTTGGATAATTATGGTTATACTGTATACACTTGTGGATATTATCTTTGGGCAATTCATATATGTATATAATAAAAATACTCAACTTACACTGGGGTGGGGAAAACTGATGGAAACTGGTACGATGTCATATTTATAATGGTGATATTATCTAAAGTATCATGTGGGGCGCGTAATGATAAGTCCCTGGAAGTAGTAGCCTGTACTCCTGAGCCAGTCCTGGGCAGAGACGGGACCCACTATAAATATGAGCAATCAGATTTATCAGTTTCCAATTAATAACTCGTCTTATTCATAAGTGGATGTATGTGTGCCGGTAGCACATTCAAAAGCATATGAATCGGATGAATAACATAAAACAACCAAACAGTAATAAGGTTAGGAATGTGTGCTATTTGGTCTCTCCTTTATTCGGGTCCTGGTACTCACATATCAGACCCGGGTAAGTTCTACAGGGTGCGAACTCTAGTATGGACTATCGGTGATGTGAGACGCTGGTAGAGATGCGATTGAAATATCAAACGGTACTGATTATTATTATTGGATAAATTAAAATGCAACACATTTATATTCCAGTTATAGTGTTATGCCCTGAGTTGACACGTTACTTTATGACATATGATGATTACTACTGATACACTATAGTTCTGTTATTCTTAGGGTAACTTAAGTTGTATAAACTCAGACGATGACGACATGAGATATGTGGTATATAGATGAGGGTTTCCTTGTTGGGATTATCCCTTGACGTATCTGTCCTGTGAATCTATAATATGAGCTTGTATAACTAATTTTGTCCATACTTATATTTATCGCATGTTTAACTTATTTACCGCATGTTTATATGTACATATGCTCTTCATACTGCCTTCTATGCATGTTTTCAGTTTCAGATTCATCAATATACTTGATTTACTGTCGTTCCTTTAATTTCCCTTATATTACTTGTCATTTCTCGTACTTGCATACTTAGACCACATCACTTGATCATGTACACATGTACCTGTTATGTACGCCATTTGGCTTTATTATATGTACTCGCAGGGTTGTGTCTGATAATCTTAGATTTTCATGTCCAGATCCTAGAGACCAGACCATGGTGACCTTGCTGTGGCTGATCAGAGTGCGCAGCAGATCCTTCCGTGACGATCGGAGCACATTAGAAGCTTGGATTATCGTCGCAGCTCTTCCTCCTAGTTCGTCTCCTATTTGGTTCTCGAGACGCCTCTTGCTGCTCGTGAGCACCTCTCAGCTTTTGTATATCTCTTCATATGATGCACTTTTGTATTTCTGGTGATGTAATGTTCCTATAATATTATATCACTCTCTACGATAACCATGTACTTGTGTTATTTCTGTTGGAATGCATATTACAACTGCACTTTCGCATTCTGATTCTTACCTATACTGATACTTAGCGTATATACGTGAGGGTATTTCCGACCTGCGTATATACGTCGCAGTGATGTTTTCATACCCGCCGGATCGGGGCGTCACAGGGTGGTATCAGAGCCTAGGTTCTAACATCCTCAGTACAACCAGTTGGCCGATTAATGATGTATTAATCTGCAGCTGGAGAGCATGAGTCTTGAATATACATTCCAATTACAAGTACGATGTTATCTTTTCCTTCCTCGCAATCTTTTCCTTGGATCTTGAGACCCTTCTATCATTTCAGCTTCTTCCCGTCATTCCTTCGATCAACTCAGATATTTTGTGTCCTGAGTTGGTAATCTTCCTTACCCTTCACACTTTATCATATTATCATCATTGACCTTAATCTCTTCCAGGTTCATATCCCTCCTTATAGAAATTTCGAGGACGAAATTTTTTATTAGGTGGGTAGATTGTAGCACCCCATTCCCGGGATACGTACCCAGATACGTGTCCTGATTTTTTTGACCTTATTGTTCAATTTTCTTCCATTATTTGTTTTTAAGTTGTGATTTCTCATGTATATGGTAGCGGATCTGGATTCTCAGTCTTAGAATCAGCCCTGACCCGAACCGGGAACCCGATACCAGCCTGCTACCCGATTTGACCTTTCTGGAAATCTAATTTTATCGATTTCACTTTCAAACACTGTTTTCTAATATTTTAGATTTTTCATGATTTTTTGGAATTTTTCAGAATTATTTTGCAAAATCTCCAAAATCGGTGTTGGTCGACATCGCTGATTGATTCCCAGATTTTTAGTTTTCAAACGGGATTGAATTTTCAAAAATCGCTTTCGCGTTACTTCTTAGAAATTTATTTTCTACCTAAATGTATTTTTTCGGATTTTTCTAAATTTATCGAAATTTGACCGATTCTGGTGTCGGCCAGTATCGTCGGAAGATTCTAAGATTTTTAATTTGAAAACTAGATTAAATTTCTTGAATATGATTTCATTGAGCATCTTAAAATAATATTTGCTATTTTTGAGAATTTTCGGAACGTTTCTGAAACAGTCAAATTTTCGCCCTATTAAAATAATAATATTAATTACCGATCCTATCTTTTCTTTCTTTTTCCTTCTTCACTCCTCTACTTTGTACTCCCAGAATATTCTATTAATTTAGTTATCTAATAAAATATTTATTTATTATTTTTTATTTCTTTTCTTTTTCTTTAATTTTTCCCTTTTTTCTTTCCTTTTCTTTCCTTATCTTTCTTTTCTTTTCTTCCCCTTTGACTTTCCCATGCTCTGCTCCCGCCGCCTGCAGCCACCTGTAGGGATGCAACAGCAGCCCCTCTTCCTCCCCATCCCCATTCATCATCACTTCCTTCTCCTCCTCCATTAAAACCCCTTCTCCCTTCTTTCTCCTTCTCATTTCTATTTCAATCTCCTTCAACCAAAAACCAAACAAACCCAACTCCACCACCGGCCACCTCCACCACCGGAGCCACCGCCCCCTATAACCGCCGGCCACTTCCCCACCCCCCCTCTCCATTTCTCCACCTCCTTCAACCTCCACCGACCACCCACCACCTCCAATTTCATCCAAACCCACCACCACCACTTCATCTTCTTCCCAAAATTCCCAACCAAATGACCTTCTCCTCCACTTCCAACCCCTCAATCATCACCACAACCTCCTCCTCTAACTCCGCACCACGTCCAACAACCACCATAACCGCCACCACCACCAACTATCACCACCACCTCCACCAACACCAACAACAACCAAACCAACTCCGTCCCTCTTCCCCGGGCTATGCCGCGCGCGTGCCCCTCAGCGGCGCCGCCGCTGCTGCCAGGTCGCCGGTGGTGGGCAGGTCGCCGGCAGCCCACCCCCTCCTTCTCTTTTTCCATTTCTTTCTTTCTTCATTTCTTTCTTTTTTTCTTTTCTCTTTCTTTTCCCTAAATAAACTCACATTTTCTACATTCCCTAAAATAACCATCCCCTCATTCCCAGATTACTTTCCCATATTTATAACCATACCTCTCCCCTTTTAATTCCTATTCCTTTTCTAAAAATAACCCTATACTATCTCTCTCCTCTCTCTCTCTCTCCCCTCTCTCATTCCTTTTCTAATATATTTATAATATTTGTATATATATATTATATTTATATATTTTAATATATATTTATGAGTTAGTGGCTTGTTCGCACGGGTTCACAGATTTCTCGGACTTTTCTCGGTATTTTCATTCCGGTATTAAGCGAGTACATTTCTTTGACATTTCTTTCTTTATTACCATCATTTCATATTTAATAATAATTTATTATCTTGCTTTTAATATACGATGTCTCTTTATGCAATTTGGTATATGTTATATAAATGATTTCTAAAATTATCATGTTTTATAAAAAGCTGCTGGCCGTTATTATACCTTGCCGAACTGGTATTATACCGGGTATGCCTAAATCTGCTCCCCCTTCACTCGGCTTCGCATGGCTAATAAATAGATAAATTTATTATTGTTAGAAATAATATTGTGAAGAGTTTGAAATGTTTATGTCGTTCTCCTGTACCATGTTACGTTACCGGTTGATACCTAGTGTTTGATGTTGCGACTCTCACCGATATATTAGTTACCTGACCCTGATATGTATACACTGGTACTTGCCATGCTATACTTATTATTTAATATCTGATACTGGTACTTGCCATGCTATACTTATTATTTGATATCTGATACCGGTACTTGCCATGCTATGCTAATTACTTGATATCTAATACCGGTACTTGCCATGCTATACTTATTATTTGATATCTGATACCGGTACTTGTCTTGCTATACTTATTACTTGATATCTGACACCGGTACTTGCCATGCTATACTTATCGCCTGCTACCTGACACCTGATATAATAACACTTGACACTTGACATGCTATCACCCGGTACTGGTACACTTGACCTGATATTGTGGCACCTGCATTATATTACATATTCATGACTATTACTTTTACAGAGACTTGGCATGATTATTATACTGTTACCAGATATTTGGTACTCCTGAACTCCTGTACTCCTGAACTCCTGAATTTCTGTATTCTTGAACTCCTGAAAAAGGGTGACTCCTGATATTATACTCTTGATATTATACTCCTGTTAATTCCCGTAGTTGGATAATCATGGTTATACTGTATACACTTGTGGATATTATCTTTGGGCAATTCATATATGTATAATAAAAATACAACTTACACTGGGGTGGGGGAAGCTGATGGAAATCGGTATGATGTCATATTTAAAATGGTGATATTATCTGAAGTGTCATGTGGGCCACGTAATGATAAGTCCCCGAAAGCAGTAGCCTGTACTTCTGAGCCAGTCCCGGGCAGAGACGGGACCCACTATAAATATGAGCAATCAGATTTATCTGTTTCCAATTAATAACTCATCTTATTCATAAGTGGATGTATGTGTGCCGGTAGCACATACAAAAGCATATGAATCGGATGAATAAAATAAAACAACCAAACAGTAATAAGATTAGGAACGTGTGATATTTTGTCTCTCCTTTGTTCAGGGCTTGGTACTTACATATCAGACCCGGGTAAGTTCTACAGGGTGCAAAGTCTAGTATAGACTATTGGTGATGTGAGACGCTGATATAGAGGCGATTGAAATATCAAACGGTACTGATTATTATTATTGAATAAATTAAAATGTAACACATTTATATTCCAGTTATAGTGTTATGCCCTGAGTTGACACCTTGCTTTATGACATATGATGATTACTACTGATATACTATAGTTCTATTATTCTTAGGATAACTCAAGTTGTATAAACTCAGACGATGGCGACATGAGATATGTAATATATAGATGAGGGTTTCCTTGTTGGATTATCCCCTTGACGTATTTGTCCTGTGAATCCATAATCTGAGCTTGTACAACTAGTTTTGTCCATACTTATATTTATCGCATGTTTAACTTATTTACCGCATGTTTATATGTACTTATGCTCTTCATACTGCCTTCTATCAATGTTTTCAGTTTCAGATTCATCGATATACATGACTTACTGTCGTTCCTTTAATTTTCCTTATATTAGTTGTCATTTCTTGTACCTGCATACTTGGACCACATCACTTGATCATGTACACATGTACCTGTTATGCACGCTATTTGGCTTTATTATATGTACTCGCAGGATTGCGTCTGACAATCCTTAATTCTCATGTCTAGATCCTAGAGACCGGACCTTGGTGACCTTGCTGTGGCTAATCAGAGTACGCAGCGGATCCTTCCGTGACGATCGGAGCACATCAGAAGCTTGGATTATCGTCGCAGCTCTTCCTCCCAGTTCCTCTCCTATTTGTTCTCGAGACCCCTCTTGCTGCTCGTGAGCACCTCTCAGCTTTTGTATATCTCTTCATACGATGCACTTTTGTATTTCTGGTGATGTAATATTCCTGTAATATTGTATCACTCTCTGTGATAACCATGTACTTGTGTTATTTCTGTTGGAATGTATATTATAACTGCTCTTCCGCACTCTAATTCTTGCTTGTATTGATGCTTAGCGTATATACGTGAGGGTATTTCTGACCTGCGTATATACGTCAAAGTGACGTTTCCGTACCCGCAGGATCGGGGCGCCACAGGCAGGTTGGTTGAGATCTTTGAATGTCTTGGATTCTTCTAGATGTTGGAGATGGGGAGGATCTAGACCATTAATGCGATCCTTTGAAAAATCACCTGGAGATTACGTGACTGGATGACAGTTGGTGTGTCCATTGATTAGATTGTCATGAAATCTTTGAGTAATATCTTTTCGAATTCTGGCATAATAATGATTGAGATTGTATGACAAAGACAGTCGATATCCTACAGATTTGGTTGATCAAGATCTCGAGATGTAGACTGGCTTTTTGTAAATTGAAGATTTGAATTGGGGACATCTCAACTCCTCCTCCATCTTTAAATAGGGTGGGGCCCTTGGGTTGAAATTTCTTATTTTCATCTCTGAAAAATCCTTGCTTCCAAGCCCTTTGCTCTAGTGGATTGACATGTCATTCTTCTTCATTGTTCGGTGGAGGAAAAAGAGAGACAGGAAGGAGATGATGGGAAAGGCTGTCGGACTCCTGCTGATTGGGAGTTTGATTGGCGTAAAATATCAGTCTTCCTAATGAGCGTGTCGCAGACCATCAATTTTCGTGACAAGGCTAAGCTACCAGGAAGGATGGACTAGGCTTCTAATTTGACCAAGTTTGTTGTCTGATCTCTGATCAAATCAATCCGGCTCTCATCTGGGCTCAGTGTTCTTCTTTCTTGGTAGCACGTATGAGAAAGGAGTGGGGTTTGTTTTAGATAGTCACGAGGTGGATCTAATTTGATCACCATTTTTAATGTCTGGCAGTCTTCACTTCATTCGAGGGGTTGCTACTTCTAGCTTAGAGACTCTGTTCTCGTGGCTAGCAACAAGAGGGGAGTATGAGGGTATTCTTGGGATGTCATCGATGAAGTACTCTTTCTTCTGGAGCCCTGACCTCTTTCTCAGAACAATTGGTCGATAATGTGATACCATCACCGGCTTGTATGTCTTGTCGGAGTCCTTCTGGCTTCTTAGAAGGCGTGTTTCGGGTGGAGAGAAGAAGGTTCTTCATACGAAGGATCTCTTTTTTCTATGAAGGAATTTCTCAGAGCTTCCTCCGAGACTTTTGAATGGTGGCGTGAACAATAAGGTTGTGCCTCTGTGAAGCATTCTCCGATAGGCAGATTTTTGTTTGCTTTAGCATTGGAGACCTGCTTGGTAGGGCTGGTTAGAGGGTGATCATCTGTATTTTTTTCAAAAATGTACACACAGAAATGTGATATAATCTTGTATCACTAATATTAGACATAATCAAGTAAATTTATTGTAATTGAATGGAAAGATTTGGACTAATTATTTGTATTTGGAATGAAAATACTTGCATAAATCTTGCCTGATATATTTTACTATTTGTGTTGTTTGGAATTGACCGTGTCTCCTCAGAGTGCTTGTCCGTCACTCCCAAATATTTGACTTGACATGTGGATGGTTTGGTAGGTAATGGTGTTCTCGAGTGGGGCTAGTCCCATCAGTGATGCCTCCAAATTTTATAGTCCAAGTGGGAGAAATCTCAGCTGCGAAGTTGGACCACCGAGTGGGGGAAATCCCAGCAAGCGAGTCTGATTCAGGGCACTTCCATGTGGGTGAAATCTCATCAGTAGAGCCGTGACCTTGGGACTCTGAGGGGGAAATCCCTACAGCAAAGTTGGGTCTCTGAGTTAGAGAAATCCCAGCAACGGAGTATGAAAATTGGTAGGGCTTCGAGTTGGAAAAATCCCAAAATGGAGGGATAATGCACATACAGACAAGTAATGATGCAACTCGAATTATATGTTAGATGCAATATTAAAATATAGTTTGGGATGACAAGACTATGTATTCGCAGCTTTTAATCAAACGAAACTAGTTTTTCGAGGGGATAATCCAAATAAGGAAACCCTCATGTATATACCGTGTGTCTTGTACGATCATAGGCTAGACATACACAACCATATCGTCTCGGGATGAGTAATATTCATACATTCATAAGGTGAGGTTTGGATAATACCTAAGTGATTTTACCTTCTCCAGTACCCTAATTCCTCCAGCCAGCAATTACACAAAGCTAGTACGTTGAGAGGATAATCCAAAAAGAAAACTCTCATGTATATACCATGTGTCTTGTGCAATCTTAGGCTCTTTGGTTACCTAGAAATTGGAAAAAAGCCTGAATTGTGGGTGTCACCCATCGATAGATTGGATGCGTCTACCCTGAATGCTATCGCTTTTTCATCTTTTTTCTCTAATTTATTCTCTTGACCTAATTTCTAAATAATATAAGAAAATATATCCATGCAACATTAAATATGTAATAAAAGAGGTATAAAAGTGGTACAAAATGAAAATGATAATCACAACTATCACACCTCCATACCTATCTTTTGCTAGTCCTCAAGCAAAATCCTAATATAAAAAAGAAAAAATAAAAATCCGAAAAATAAAATAAAAATTCTAACACACTTTCGTAGGAATCACGGTTGTACTTAGCATGTTTAACAAGCTATTAAACCCCTAGGTTACGCCTAGTGGACGAGTGTTGTCTCGTGAGGGCTTGCAATGAATATACCTACAAAATTCGGTGAAAAGAATATGAAAAATTAAAAAATAAGAATAAAAAAATAAGGATAGCTGAAAAAATAAAGAAAGAGAAAAATTAGAAGAAAGAAAAAGAAAAATATTTTGGTCAATAAGCATCACTAGTAAATAAGTTCAGTAGTTTTTATAAGCAATCATCTTCAAGTTTAATTTCCTATCAAGAAATCCCATCTTCTCATCCTAGAGACTTCAAATCCTAGCATATCTCACCATCCTCTCCAAGTTTTTCGATCATATGCATCTTTGTGGACATGTGATAGCTCTCAATCTTGGATATTGATTCAAACTTTTATACTTAAATATTTTTTCATAGTATAAAAGTTTCAAAGTATTACCGCTTCATTGCCCTTTAAGCACTTCTTTCTTTTTCCTTTTTTTAATACATATAACTCATCCAATTCTCTTTCATGTAATATCAAGGCTTCTTGAGGCCAAGATACCTAACTAATTGATCATTAGTCTTGTTAATACATAACTTTTTGTTTCTTTTTTTTTCAACTTACCTAACGTAAATACAAGCCTTCTTGAGGCCAAAATATCTAGCTAATCAATAATTTAGGTTCTTCTTTTTTCAAGTATTAAGCAATCCTTTGTAAGTACACCTAGAGGGGGGGTGAATAGGTGTATGGCTAATCTAATGACAATTGATACGGAATTAAAAATAAATTGTAACACACTTAGTGTAACCAAAGAGTGTAACCGAATTCCCGGTGAAGGGCTCTGGACTAACTCCTCTAAATTCCTCTAAATAAGAGTTGAGGTGCTCTGTAAAGCTCTCTTGGTTCAACATAAGTATGAGCACACAAACAATACCAAGCATATATAAGATATGAATATGTTGCAATGTAAGGTAAATAAGAGAGGGAGTTAGAGATAGTGGATCAATCGCAAACAATAAGATATGTTTTGAGGTTTGAGCCACTGCTATATGTCCTCCGCCTTCGCACAGAAGGATTTCCACTATATCGTCCACACAGGACTTCCCACACAGGGAACCTCCACTGAGGATTTGGGAATACAACTTTGGAGTATACAACTCCTCTCTCAACAACAACCTCTACACAAGAGGCAAGGCACTAAGCCACACAAGATCAACCTCACAATAGAGGGATAGGACACTAAGCCAATTAATAGTCACATCTCACTAGAGGGATAGGCACAAAGCCAAACAACAACCTCAGTCACCTCTACACTTAGAGGGATACCAACAAAATCTCCACAATCACCTCTACAATTAGAGGGATACAAACAAACATAAATAAAAGAAGGTTTATAACTCTTGGTGATCTCAAAGGCCACAAATCATTTTTCTCACAAAACAAGATCATAATAGATAGGATAGATAGATAGTTCAAGTTTGAGAAAATAAAGAGTTTGGAAATCAAAATCACAAAGAAAATACTTGGGAAAACTTCTAGGATAAAATAGAAATGAAGATAAAAAACTATTCCCAAAGACTTCTCTTCTTCTTTTGAATTTTCCAACCCTTTAAAATAAATAAAGATAGATCTTTTAAACCCAAAAACTCATTAAAAACTTGTTGCTAAAATACTTTAAGAAAATGAAAATTTTTGATCTTGAAAAACTTGTCCAAAACATCCCAAGGGCATAGGTATTTATAGCCCATTGCAAAAACTAGCCGTTGGGCCAAGGACGGCAGAAATTTCTGCTGTCGGTCGACCACCCGGTCGACCGGCCAACCGTCAGATTTCTGACCGTTGTGCCACCGGTCAACCGCCCGGTCGACCGAGGCCTGGATACAGAGAGCAGAAGCTCTCTGCCGGTCGACCGCCTGGTCGACCGGGGCCAGATCCAGAGAGCAGAGCTCTCTGGCGGTCGACCTGGACGGTCGACCGGCCCTCCAGCCTAAACAGGCTCTGTATGTTTGTTCACATCGGTCGACCGGCCTGGTCGACCGACTCCTGACTCGGTCGACCGTTCGGTCGACCGGCAGACAGCCTGGTCAAACAATTTTAGGGATTAAAACATGGACTTTTTACCTTCTAAAAAATCCTATAAAATACACATAAATTTCAAAAAAATAAGTTCTTTTAAGATCTTTAAAATACAAATATGTATAACTAAAATTCAACACATATTACAAACTATTTGAACCATTTTTGTGATATTGAAATTAGGCTTTAGACCAAAGTCAGTATTTTCTAAAACTTAGATTTTTGAAATAGAAAATCGTTTTCTCCAAAACTCATATGGATACAAAAACATGATATTGAAACAACTTTGAAGAATATTGTATATAGATAGAATCCAATATACATATAAGATATATATCTATGTTTTTGACTTGAAATGCAAAATCGGTTAAACTGAAAACCAAAACCAATAAACTTTAAACTTTTGTGTGTGTGTGAACTTGAGTATATCAATACTATCTAATCTTTACACAAGATCTAAACATTCTAAACTAAATACAAACCGAGGCCTTCTTGTCTCCAAGCCGACTCGATCCAAATGCGATCCAACGAGCTTGACTCCAACCGAGTGCTAGATGTGATCTTGACGCCCGAGCTCTTGAATCAACACGTGAAAGCTCCAAAACTCCTTTGTTGAAGCTAATCACCTACTAATATCTTGATCAAATAACTGAAACTAAATATCACAAGATTATTAGTAAAGTATAACTACATGAGTTAATCATCATCAAAACTAGAGTGATGGGCCTCTGGGCCAACAATCTCCCCCTTTTTGATGATGAGAAAACTCATGGAGTTATATATGCGTGGATTAAAGTTAAGCTTCATAGAAGCTCCCCCTTCACTCATGCATAGCAATAAACATAAAGATATGCAATGAATGCTCAACACAAATGTGCAGAAGTGAAGAATACTTCTCCCTTTTGCATAAACAAAATATATATGCTCTAATACCAAATGAAAAAATAAACATGCATATGTAATTCTCAAAAACAAGGAATAAATAAATGTGCATATATAAAACTCCAAATTTCTTCTCCCCCTTTTTGTATAAAACAAAAACGTGCATATATAAAACTCTAAATTTCTTCTCCCCTTTTTTGTATAAAACAAAAACAAGCATATACCAAACTCCAAATTCCTCTCCACCTTTTTGTCAAATCATCAACAAAGGGGCATAAATAAACTTTCAAAAAAAATCTTTTTCCCACTTTTTGTCAAATCAAACAATAAAGATATATATGCGATATATATTCATGAAGAGGAGAGACGTAAAGTTAACTCCCCCTGCATACATGTATTTATATGAAAAGAGATGATTAAACTCTAACCACATAAAAGCATAATATACAATACATAAAAGGAGATGTGAAACTCCTACTACACACGTGTACTACATACCAAAGAGATGTCAAGCTCCTTGATTAGACTAAGAGGGGCGCTTATTATGTGTATAGAATGTATTTGATGTACCCTTTCTTGTCTTCGCTATAGCCTAGGGCTATACCGAGTCGGATCTCAGGGAGAGCTCGCGATGGAAGCTTTAAATGTTAGGTTGTGAAGTGATAAAACTAGTAGTCTTCTCTTGATTATAAACTTAGTGATGCAAAAGAAACTAAAAGAAGATGGATATGTTCATGTGGAAGTCGTTGGAAAAGAAATCAAGAATTGGTTGTGGTATTCACAAGAAAAGAATAAGAAACTTAAAGAAAGCGATCCAAGACTAGATTACCTTACTAGCTTGCCAAAGCTTACCAATCTCCTTGATAATGAATGCTTTGCCTAATGTTGTCACTCCATAGGCTTAGAATTCCTCTCACATGTTGACCTAATTACTTTCTCATTTGCAAGATGGTGGTTTAACCATCGGAGAAGAGAAGATCATACACTTGCAAGATTAACAAAAGCAATCACCCATGAGTAGTGAAGTGGCTAAGCTAGTGGTAAACTAGTACATGGAATGAAAATTAGCTACAAGAAGCCATTAGAAAAATACAAGACATGAAAGTAAATTGCAAGAAGTAAACAAAGCAATAAGGAAAGCAATTAAAGAATACAAGAAACTAGAATCAAACTCAAGTAGAGGAATGGAGGATGGATCAATCCTTGTTGCTTCAAGTTGTCACCCTTGATTACACAAGCTCTCTCCCTCACAATCACTCTCTTTTGTAATGAAATCTAGGGATAGAGAAGAAGAGGGAACTAAAGAACAAAACCTAGAGAAAAATGAAAATTACAACACCTAAAACTAATCTCCTCTCTTCTCTGATCAGTCTCAGCTCGCAGGTGAGGGTCCAGTATTTATAGCAGAAATGAGAAGCTTCTGGAGAGTAGTTTGTTGCCACAAAATCCGGGGCTTAACAACCCTAAGATTGCCGCGCCCATGCCGCGGGCCGCGGCAATCTCATGGCCGTTGGATCTGATCTTCTTGTTGGAGATTGGTTAAGAAGTGGTTGGCCACGTGGCATGGTTAGAATCTCCGTTTGTTGGGAGGATCTCTCTGGATCTGGAGTGAGATTTGACTTTATCTTGAATCTTTAACTAATCACCTTAATTATTGCTAATTAAGGTAATTAATTACTTTATCTCCTTTTAATTGTGTACCTGCAAATATGTAGAGAAGAGGAGTAAAAATCACTTATTTATTTGTTTTATGCATGGGAGTTGTGATGTAAAATATGCAATATTGTGTACTAATCACACCCCCACACTTATTCGTTTGCTCGTCCCGAGCAAAAACAAAGAAAAGAAAATAAAATCCTAACTAACAATTTATTACACCACTTTCGCAGGTGACGCGATTGCACTGAGCATGTGCAACAAGCCGTTAAACCTCTAGGTTACCCTAGAGGAGGAGTGTTGTCTCCTGAGGGTTTTCAGCGGATTACACCCACAAAATCCATAAAGAAAGAAGACAAATGTTAGTATTTTCGAAAACGCATTTTGAATAAGAGACAAGTTTACGAACTATTTTTGCAAAAATATAAGTGATCCTAAGTCATAAGTCCACCTATAATCATTCTTTCTTAAACTTAGTATCCATGCAAGATCTTGTCTTTAATTAAGGTAAGAGTTCAAAATTAGATTGAATATTTTATCTCTCATAAAACCTAGATAATATGCACACCGTGTAAGTGAGGATTTCCTGGGATTTCAACTCCAACCATAAAGCCATTTATTATATTATTTTTTTTTCTTTTTTTTCTTCCCTTAGTTTTATTAGGCTTTCTAATTCACCCATGTAGCGAGCCTATAACCGATGACTCCCAGACCAGATGGTCTTAGGGCACCAGATGAGGAAACATCCCTCGGGTTTAAGGACTCGAGTGAAAAAGGCCACAAAACTAAGAGGGATTATTCTTAATCACCGTTAGGCGTGAATAATCATGCTTCTTGAGGCATAATTACCCAGCTTAATAAGTGAGATCACTGTTAGGCGTGAGTCATCATGCTTCTTGAGGCACAATTTCCCAGCTTAATAGGTGATCTTTTATTTATATATATATTTTTTCTTTTTATTATTTTTTTTTTTTATTTTATATATATGGCATTTTTGGTCTTTGTTTCCATCCCAAGAAATGTGTAAGTGTAAAGTGCATGTTTATCTAAGGCAAAAAATTCAAGATAAGAATATCTCACCAATTTTACTTACTTAGCCTATAATCTCAAACAAGATCTATTACTTCAACTAGGTTTAAGATGTCATAATTAAGGCTTTCTTAATCTCTAAGATACATCTTAATTTTCTTAAAAATAGAGCAAAACTTTGTTTCTTATTTCAAAAAGTTTTTATTTTTTATTTTTTTTTTATTTAAAAAAAAAAAAGTAAAAGAAAGAAAATCTAGAAACTCTATGTTAGTAAACCCTCCCCCACACTTATTTCATGCATTGTCCTCAATGCATCATGATATATGTATGCATGAAACAAAATGGAAAGGGAAGGAACAAAAATTACCTTAAGGTGGTGGTTCCGGTGGTGGTCTGATTGGTCCACGAAACATGGCCCAATCATCTTTTCTTTGGGTTTTCAGGAACCCACCAAAATTATCAGAAATATGACCCATAAGAAAGATGTGTGCATTTATGATTTTTATTAAATACCTGACCCCATCTAATTTCAAGATTTTCCTAATAATTTCAGAGTCAAATTTATCAATTACCTTGTCCCAAAAAGGAATATGACATGATAGAACAGTTGACTTGGACTCAGAAAGGACAGGAACTACTACTGACTCAGAAATGTGACTTAAGTCAAGATAAGGTTCAGGAGTCGGAATGGATTTAGGAATTGGGTCCAAGTCAAGAAATGTCAACTCAAGTCCACATGAATTGTCCAACAATGGAATGTGACTATCAAAAATTTGTAATTCCAGTTCAGGAAGGATGTGAATCAAAACTGACTCTAGAAGGTTACTCAAATTGGGTAATATAACTGGAGTCAATAATGATTCAGGGATTGGAACTGGATCACAGATGTGTAAATCTAGGTCACATATCTCATTTAGTTCAATTCCACAAAATGGAGAACTTGCCAAAATGTCAATTGGATCTTTAGAAGTGAAAAATTGGGCAAGTTCGACATGATCCTCAAAGATGGTTGATTCAACTTCATTGTGAATTGTGAAAGGATCCAAGGTTGATTCCGGGAAAGAATTAAAGTGAGGTAAAGATACCGGAGTCATTATGGAATCAGGAAGAAGGATTGAATCACAAAGTTGGGGTTCAAGATCACATTCCTCATGTAATTCAATAAAATGTGGAGAACTTGCCAATTTATCAATGGGATTTTCAGAAGTATGGAATTGGCCAAGTTCTATGTGATCATAAAAGATTGGTGATTCAATTTCACAATGGATAGGAAATGGATCCAATACTGACTCGGGAAATGAAGTGAAATTATGTGAAGACACCGGAGTCATGATTGAATCAGGAAGTAATATGGAATCATCAAGTGGAAGTTCAGGATCAAAATCATGTTCCAGTTCAATTTCAGAAAAAGGAAAACTTGCCAAATTGTCAATTGGATCAGAAGTGTGGACAAGTTCATTTTTAGGAAATGAGAAACTTGCCAAAATGTCAACGGGATTTGAATTTTGGACAAGTTCAAGTTTAGGAAATGAAAAACTTGCCAATGTATCAATTGGATCTGAAGTTTGGACAAGTTCAGGTGAGTGTGCTGAAATTGAATCTGGATTTCCAAGATGACAAGAGTCTTGAGTCATATCAATAGAGTGTGGTATAACTGGATTAGTCAAATGTTGATAGGATAGAGTTTCCTCTTTCCTAAGAAGGTTATCCAATTGTTCTTTCACACTATTGATAGACTTGGCATGTGATTTTTGATATTGTAACATAGACTCTTGCAAGATGTCTATACTCTTTCTAGAATTGATGTATCTTCAAATGATTGTTCTAGAATGGGAGTATAGGAATCTTGACTTTGGAAAGTTTGTGAATAGTGTGAGTCAAAAATGTGTGATGATGGAAGAGTGGACTCACACAAGAGATCTTTACTCGTTTCCATGACAAATGGTTGTTCATTAGGAAGCGGTGGAACTGAGTAAGACTCTTGAAAATACTGTGGAACTGGAGAGGGAAATGGTTCTGGAAGTTGTTGCTCAACTCTCAGTAAATTGGCTTCTATACTCCTTTGCAACTCAGATTTTTCTTCAAAGGGAGGTTCAGAAAAAGGAGTATATGAAGTAGACTCAGGAAATGAATATGGTGGACAAGGTGAATATGGTGGACAAGGATTTTGATAATTTGACTCGGGGTACTGGAATCCCCAATTACTCGGTAAAGAGTTGAAATTATTTTGGACATTATAATTATTAGATGGGGGGTATGGGTCGTAGTGATTCGGATAAGGCCAACCCGGTGTATGTGGTTGGTGCATATTGTAAAACACCGGGTTGGAATTATCTGAATATGGTGTGTGTGTGACATAAGGATTATGATGGAAAGAATTGTAATTGTAAGCCATATCACACAATCACAAACAAACAAACAAACAAACAAACAAACAAAAGAAGAAAAGAAAAATTCTAACCTAAGTTAGGGTAGACTTAGACCTAGACGACTCCTAACAATAGATCGTCCACAGGAGGTTCAGTGTAGACTCTAACCACAAGCTAATCAGCCAGGGAAGGGTAAGGTTGGTGGGAGGTTTTCCGTCCGGAGACGTTCCTTAATTAAGTAACCAGCAACCTTCGGGCTTTCGGCCCTCAACCCCTTTCCTAGACACTGATTTTGCAAGAGTTAAATTCCAACACTTTTCCCCCTTAGGATTATCTCCTAATTGAGTCCGAGATGTCCCTAGGGCCAACGTCTATTTTTTTTTTATTAAATTAGGCTTGGGTTAGTGAGTGCTTGGGAAAATGGTTTTCGGGCTAAGGAAAGGGTAATGACCTCCCCCACCTTATCTTATTTACGGGTATGCCCTTAGATTTGAATTGTGCAAGTGTACAAGAAAGATAACAAGAATTCACTCAAAGCAAGAAAATCAAGCAAGAGTTTGTCCTAGTCTATTATGCAATGCAAACACGTACCTTGCCTCCAGCACTCTTCAACAGTAAAAGTAAAGAATTGAAGAGACACGTGCCTAAAATGCAAGTGTCTAAACAATTTTTAACAATTATCACCCAACTTTTTACTGTTTTTTAATTAAGCAGGAATACAGTGAACAACACAGGATTTCAAGTATAGAAACAGCAGTATTTTTCAGAACCAGAGGCCCTGCAGAAATTTGGTGAGAAATTCTCTCAAAAGTGCCGCGTTTCCACTGGATATGCCGCGGGTCCGCGGCACTTCAGTGGAAGCCTGGTCTCTGTTTTCTTGAGCAGAGAGCCAGGTTCACTTAGATGTTACTGCAGTAAAGAATTTCCTGTTTTCTTCTCCTGTAACCTGCAACAGAGAAGAATAATAGTTTAGTACTTCACTTTAAACCAAAAAATACGTCGCTCTCCCCGGCAACGGCGCCATTTTGATTAGACTAAGAGGGGCGCTTATTATGTGTATAGAATGTATTTGATGTACCCTTTCTTGTCTCCGCTATAGCCTAGGGCTATACCGAGTCGGATCTCAGGGAGAGCTCGCGATGGAAGCTTTAAACGTTAGGTTGTGAAGTGATAAAACTAGTAGTCTTCTCTTGATTATAAACTTAGTGATGCAAAAGAAACTAAAAGAAGATGGATATGTTCATGTGGAAGTCGTTGGAAAAGAAATCAAGAATTGGTTGTGGTATTCACAAGAAAAGAATAAGAAACTTAAAGAAAGCGATCCAAGACTAGATTACCTTACTAGCTTGCCAAAGCTTACCAATCTCCTTGATAATGAATGCTTTGCCTAATGTTGTCACTCCATAGGCTTAGAATTCCTCTCACATGTTGACCTAATTACTTTCTCATTTGCAAGATGGTGGTTTAACCATCGGAGAAGAGAAGATCATACACTTGCAAGATTAACAAAAGCAATCACCCATGAGTAGTGAAGTGGCTAAGCTAGTGGTAAACTAGTACATGGAATGAAAATTAGCTACAAGAAGCCATTAGAAAAATACAAGACATGAAAGTAAATTGCAAGAAGTAAACAAAGCAATAAGGAAAGCAATTAAAGAATACAAGAAACTAGAATCAAACTCAAGTAGAGGAATGGAGGATGGATCAATCCTTGTTGCTTCAAGTTGTCACCCTTGATTACACAAGCTCTCTCCCTCACAATCACTCTCTTTTGTAATGAAATCTAGGGATAGAGAAGAAGAGGGAACTAAAGAACAAAACCTAGAGAAAAATGAAAATTACAACACCTAAAACTAATCTCCTCTCTTCTCTGATCAGTCTCAGCTCGCAGGTGAGGGTCCAGTATTTATAGCAGAAATGAGAAGCTTCCGGAGAGTAGTTTGTTGCCACAAAATCCGGGGCTTAACAACCCTAAGATTGCCGCGCCCATGCCGCGGGCCGCGGCAATCTCATGGCCGTTGGATCTGATCTTCTTGTTGGAGATTGGTTAAGAAGTGGTTGGCCACGTGGCATGGTTAGAATCTCCGTTTGTTGGGCGGATCTCTCTGGATCTGGAGTGAGATTTGACTTTATCTTGAATCTTTAACTAATCACCTTAATTATTGCTAATTAAGGTAATTAATTACTTTATCTCCTTTTAATTGTGTACCTGCAAATATGTAGAGAAGAGGAGTAAAAATCACTTATTTATTTGTTTTATGCATGGGAGTTGTGATGTAAAATATGCAATATTGTGTACTAATCACTCCTCAATATGAAATACACACTCAACATAAATATATATATATATATATATATATATATATATATATATATATATATATATATATATATATATATATATATATATATATATATATATATATATATATATATATATAGAAGATGTTAAGCTTCCCAAGCATATACGCAATACATATCAAAACATTATGATACCAATTGCAAAAAAAAATATACCAATTTATGATAAAGCTATATATCAAACATTTTGATACCAATTTATGATACTAATTGAAAATAAACAATATTATTAAGATACCTAAAGATACCAATTGAAAATATTTTGTAAATTTTTGATACTAAATAGAAAATGAAACACTGTATGTTTTTGATACCAATTGAAATATATATATTGTAAATATTGATTCCAATTGTAAGCATGTTATAATTTTGATACCAATTAAAAGTAAAAACCAAGTTTTTGGTAAAAATAACTCATATCAAAAAGATACAAATTTAACATGATACCAATTAAGATTCTTGATACCAATATTAAAAATATTAGCATATACCAATATAAAGTATTTTTCATCATAAAGAGTGAGAGTAAAATATCAATTGAAAATTAAAACCGTTTGAAAGAAAAAATATGAATTTTCTCCCCTTTTATGAAATACTAATAAAAACAATGCATAAGCTTGTATAAGATACAAATTGAAAAATAATTGACATTAAGGACTAAATCAAGCTTAGCATAAACATAATTTGTGCTTTAAGATGTAAAGACGTTGTAAGCACAATCAAATCATATATATATATATATATATATATATAATATATATATATATATATATATATATATATATATATATATATATATATATATATATATATATATGTATGAAAATGTAAATACCAATCGAAATTGATACTATTTGAAGTTTGATGCTATATATGCATAGAAAACACCAATATGAGTATACAAAAGATATCAATTGTGATTCCAATTAAAAATACAATGAGTATCAAGTGTATAATTCATACTACCTCCCTTTTATGCACATGTTTAAAGAGATATTCAGTTTGAGCATACAAGGCATGGTCGCCCATCCAACCGCCCTCGGAAGGAAGGGGTTTTCAAAAATAAGATTTGAAAATAATTTAACATGTTTGAAAACTCTTCCAAGATTAAGAAATACACAACTATTTTTATGATAATCTTGAAAACTAGTATGATGTCCTTCAAATAAGGAATAAAATAAGAAAATATCCATGAAAACTTAAAAATCACTCAACAATTGACACTCAAAGTCTATAAAGCACATATAAGACTCGTGAAAACAAAGTCATGAGAAAACATCAAGTAATATGAGTGAAAAAAATCAAGTAATCAACAAAATCATGAAAATAGGCATTGAAGCTTATATGAAATTCCTTTATAGACATGAAAAGCATAAAAATTTAATTTTCATTAAAATAATATAAACTTCAAGGTGTATGTATGTTTTGTCTAAAACTATATACATACATATTCTAAACACGCATGAGTCCATAATGAAATTTGCATGAAAAGCAAGTGACTCAAGGGTATACATGTATATCTAAAGTTTTAACAAAATTACCATATGCATGAAGTTAAATACATAATCATGAAAACATGTACAAAAATATAGAATACAAGTTAAAATGCAAGAATCATCAAAACTAGGCTATATTAGTACATCTAATGGGTACAAATGAGCAATTAAGCACAAACGTACAATAATCAAATGTGGCTCACTAGATGTACATGTATATACACACGTTTTAATGAAAACTACATCTAAACATGTAATCACAACAAGTACAAAATCATAAATATAAACCAATATGATCATTAAGTAAATGCACATGCCTTAGACTATGATATACAACATAGCTAAACAATAGTGAGAACACAATAATATAGATCCATATAAACATGGGTGTATCTCAAAGACAATATATGCATATCATTAGTCTAATTAATATTGCATTTATCATAATAATCATAAAAAAATAAAACATGCCAAAAATTAATAATGAAAGCATGTAAACTAAAATAGGAGTTAGTGATAGTTACTAAAATCATTAGGGCTTATCTTTAGGTCTCCAAACCATGGTGGTCTTCCCATCAAACTTCCTTGAAAGTGATGCATCCAAAGTGGGGTTCATCAAGCACAAAAGCATCCACCATCAAGGCACCAATGCCTCTCACGTCAAGTGAGAGCCCGCACCTACATCAAATACAATAGGAGTGGCTTTTGGTACCCATACTCTATTGGGTCCATGGGGATTAGCACCTTTCCTAACCCAAACAAATCTATTTACAAAATTTACATTATGTACTCTATCAGAACAAAACTTTGCCAGGTGGCCCTTACATCCACAATGTGTACATGTGTACACATGAGCATACATGGTGTCATGTGTGTGAGTATGAGAGGCATGTGTATGCCGCGGTTTGTGTGCATGCATATGTGAAACTTGTTTCTTTCGAAACATTGATTCCAATCGTGTGTGGTTCATGGCACATTAGCTCAAAGTGGAGCCCAAACAATTAACACTCTTCTTTAAAGCACATATATCATTTTCAATAATAGAAGAAGAGGTGGAGCATGCAATAGGAACACTAGATGGTGAAGCATGGCAAACATGTGAATCAATATCATTTTTTAAAGAAATATTTTTCTTAGAAACCAAATCCAATTTCTTTAAAATTAAAGCAATTTTATTTTTCAAAGTTTCATTCTCTTTTAAAACAAAATCAAGTTTTGATGACAAAATTTTATTTTTCTTCACAACATCATCACAATCATTTTTATTCTTTAAAAATTCATTTTCTTTTAAGGCAAAGTCAAGTTGGGATTTCAATGAGTCCCTTTCATTTGAAATCTCAACCTTCTCTTCCAAAACCAATTCAAGTTTTGAACATAAATCCTTATTTTTTAATTTAATTTAAAGCTTTTCTTTTTCAAAACTTGGTATTTCTCAAGTAAGTTTTCACAAACAATAGATAATTCTTCATTCAAAGTATCAGCATCCATATAGTCATCACCAGAAGAACATCACTATCATCTACTTGAGTATTCGAGTTTACCTCAAGGGAGTCATTCCCTTGTGTTGGAACCTGTTTCGATGAAGACGTTTGCGATGCATGACATTTGGAGCTCTAAACAAATGAAGAATCAAGAGTTCTACATGATCAAGATGTGCCAAGGAGAGTTGATAGAGTGTGGTTTGTAAAATTGAAATAGCATGTAAAAGCCTTGACACAAACACACACTTCATTGGTCCATTAGTCGACTTGATGTCCATTATAAGTCGACTAACCAATGTGTAGTCGACTAACCCAGTTTCCCAAGTCGACTAATCATGTGTCCAATATCTGACCCCACTCTCTGTTTGATTATTAGTCGACCGACAGTAAACATAGTCGACTAATAGTCTTTTTAAGTCGACTAATCCAAGTCCCCTAGTCGACTTATACCTGGTCCAGTCGACTTGAAATCAAATACAGTCGACTTGATTCACTTATCAGAAAACTGTCACTTGAACCGACACTTCCCTAGTCGACTAATAGCTAAACCTAGTCGACTAATAGAAGGATTTTTGCCTAGTCTAGTCGACTAACTCCATGGGCAAGTCGACTATAGGCAGTTTCTGACTGTTGGACAGTTTTCTTTATCTGGTCTTTTGTGCAACGAATTTCAACGTCTCTCTTGTTTGAATTGCACCTATAACTACCCTAACTAACCCTAGTCTTCAGCTATATAAGGGGTAGTTAATCCAAAGGCCAAAGAACAATCTTTTTCTCAGTTTTCCAAAGCCAAAAAATCTGCAAACCTGAAAACTGTTTTCCAAACTTCTATTCTTCACCAAATTCAATTCCATTGTGAAGTTCTCTGAAGTTCTTGTTTCCTATACTAGACCTTGTCCACATACACATTCAGTATCAAGGCTTATAGGATAAAAAAGTTGTAATTCTCAAAGTGATCATTGTACACGGGAGGCTTCTTGGTTGTAGAGGCAGTTGTACAAGGTGAAGGTATTCTCTTGGTGGAAGAGAAGGTGTTCTCTTGGTGGAAGAGAAGGTGTACAAATTTAGCGAAGGGGATTTGTCAAGTGGTGTACATGGTGTATTGATTTTGGGTGGCAAAATCAAGGTTAAAGGAAAATCTCAAGTGGGTGGCTTGGGGACTGGATGTAGGTCACAAGGACCGAACCAGGATAAATCTCTTTGTTTGCGTTTGTCAATTTCTGAGATTTGATTTCCTTTAATTGCAAGTTATTTATTTGCTTAACGATTAATCCTTCTTGTTTAGTTTGTGTTGACTTGTGTTTTAGATCGATTGTTGCCAACAGAGATATTTCCGCAATTCATCATCATCTCTCGATCCTACATTTGGTATCAGAGCGGGTACAAGTCAACAACAAGGATGGCAACGGAGTTCTCATCATCCCAATTCAAAGAAGGACATTCTACACAACGTCCACTGCTATTTGACGGAACCAACTACAACTATTGGAAGTGTAGAATGAAGATATACTTGCAGTCACTCAACTACGACCTTTGGAACATCGTAGAAGCAACGTACACCAAGCCCACAACCAACTACAACGCTTGGAGTGAAGATCAAAAGAAGAACGCGAACCTTGACGCTAAAGCGATGAATGCTCTATTTTGTGCCCTTACCAAAGAAGAGTTCAACCGTGTTTCAACAGCAACTTCTGCACATCAAATATGGCATACTCTTCAGGTAACACACGAAGGCACTAATAAAGTTAAGGAATCTAAAATATCTGTTCTTGTCCACAGGTTTGAGTTATTCAAAATGGAGGAGAATGAAACCATATCCGAGATGGTTACAAGATTCACCGACATCACCAATACATTAGCATCCCTTGGAAAGGACTACACCCAAGTTGAAAGAGTTCGAAAGATCCTTCGTGCACTCACACCAGAATGGGAGAAGAAGACAACCGCCATTGAAGAGGCGAATGATCTCTCAACTATGACATTAGAAAACCTAATCGGTAATCTAATGGCATATGAAGTGCAGTTAGAAGAAAGAAAGAAGGACCAAGAGAGACAACACCGCTCAAAGAAGAAAGAACTCGCCTTCCATGCATCTTCCGACACGGACAATGATGACGAAGAGGAGATGGCAATGCTCTCAAAGAAATTCAGGAAATTTCTAAAGCAAGGTAAATTCAAATGCTTTAATTGTGATAAACCAGGTCATATGAAGATGGATTGTCCTTTGCTTAAGAAGAAAGATAAGTACAAGAGTAAGAAGTTCAGAAAGAAGAAGAACTACGAAGCATCATCAGAATACAGTGATTCATCTTCATCTGATGAAGAAGAATCCACTGAACGTGTCAACCTATGTTACATGGCACTTGAAGATGATGAGGTATCATATTCTGAACTCTCTGATGCATTCCATGAATTATTTCTTGATCTGAAAAATGAAAAACTGAAAAACAAAGTTTTGTCAAAAGAAAATGAGAAACTTTTAAAGGAAAATTCATGTTATGCATTACAATGTTCATCTATAAATTCTCAACAACAAGATGAGTTTGAAAAAGTCATATCATCTTTGAAAATTGAAAATGAGAAATTTATAAAAGAGAACATTTTTCTGAAAAAGGAAACTAAGTCTTTGAATGAAAGGATTTCTATATTGGATAAAGACATGTTAGTTTTCAAAAATAAATATGAAGATCTTTTGCAAAATGTGACTAAGTTTAATAAAGGAAAAGAAAATTTGAATGCTTTATTATCTTTTCAGAAATTGTCACATGATAATCATGGTATTGGATTTATTGCAAAATCTTCATGTTATAGTAATCCATATAGTTCTTTTGTAAAAAGAAAGCCTAAGAAAAATAAGTTTATATGGATTCCAAAGAATTTAAATTTTCATGATAAAAATACATATATTGCATCATACATTCATGATATATGTGATTCTTGCAACTATGTGTATATTAACAGGTGGAAACCAAATTCTAAATGGATTTGGACTCCTAAAGGTTAATATGATCTTTTATGTTTGGTACCATGTAACGTTTATCTTGCAGGTACCATATAAAAAATTGATAAAGAACAATTATATATATATATGTACTAATATATTTGTTGCAGGGGGAGAACAAAGTATTTCTCTATTTCTTATAACCCAATTTCTGTAGGGGGAGGAAAATATAACATATCTTCTACAGGGGGAGGAAAGTTTAACATATTTTCTGCAGGGGGAGCACTTGTGCACACAAAGCATCATCATCAAAAAGGGGGAGAATGTTGGAACCTGTTTCAATGAAGACGTTTGCGATGCATGACATTTGGAGCTCTAAACAAATGAAGAATCAAGAGTTCTACATGATCAAGATGTGCCGAGGAGAGTTGATAGAGTGTGGTTTGTAAAGTTGAAATAGCATGTAAAAGCCTAGACACAAATACACACTTCATTGGTCCATTAGTCCACTTGATGTCCATTATAAGTCGACTAACCAATGTGTAGTCGACTAACCCAGTTCCCAAGTCGACTAATCATGTGTCCAATATCTGACCCAACTCTCTGTTTGATTATTAGTCGACCGACAGTAAACATAGTCGACTAATAGTCTTTTTAAGTCGACTAATCCAAGTCCCCTAGTCGACTTATACCTGGTCCAGTCGACTTGAAATCAAATACAGTCGACTTGATTCACTTATCAGAAAACTTTCACTTGAACCGACACTTCCCTAGTCGACTAATAGCTAAACCTAGTCGACTAATAGAAGGATTTTTGCCTAGTCTAGTCGACTAACTCCATGGGCAAGTCGACTATAGGCAGTTTCTGACTGTTGGACAGTTTTCTTTATCTGGTCTTTTGTGCAACGAATTTCAACGTCTCTCTTGTTTGAATTGCACCTATAACTACCCTAACTAACCCTAGTCTTCAGCTATATAAGGGGTAGTTAATCCAAAGGCCAAAGAACAATCTTTTTCTCAGTTTTCCAAAGCCAAAAAATCTGCAAACCTGAAAACTGTTTTCCAAACTTCTGTTCTTCACCAAATTCAATTCCATTGTGAAGTTCTCTGAAGTTCTTGTTTCCTATACTAGACCTTGTCCACATACACATTCAGTATCAAGGCTTATAGGATAAAAGAGTTGTAATTCTCAAAGTGATCATTGTACACGGGAGGCTTCTTGGTTGTAGAGGCAGTTGTACAAGGTGAAGGTATTCTCTTGGTGGAAGAGAAGGTGTTCTCTTGGTGGAAGAGAAGGTGTACAAATTTGGCGAAGGGGATTTGTCAAGTGGTGTACATGGTGTATTGATTTTGGGTGGCAAAATCAAGGTTAAAGGAAAATCTCAAGCGGGTGGCTTGGGGACTGGGTGTAGGTCACAAGGACCGAATCAGGATAAATCTCTTTGTTTGCGTTTGTCAATTTCTGAGATTTGATTTCCTTTAATTGCAAGTTATTTATTTGCTTAACGATTAATCCTTCTTGTTTAGTTTGTGTTGACTTGTGTTTTAGATCGATTGTTGCCAACAGAGATATTTCCGCAATTCATCATCATCTCTCGATCCTACACCTTGGACCATGCAGCGAGGTTAGTTGGATTCTTCTCCACTAGATTCCTCCTCCACATATTTTATCCTTTGAAGCTTGGAAGAGGTCAAAGAATTCCACACTGCAAAGGCGTAATCACAATAAGAAATCATCATAAGATATTCTTTGCTTAATGTGTTTCTAAGTGCCATTAGGGCTTGTGCATTGGCCTCTATATTCTTGCTATTATCAAGATAAGATTTCTTAGTAGCGGCAAGGTAAACATGCGAACCTAGGGTTTTTAAGTAAGCACTCATTTTAAGCTTCCACATATCAATGTTAGAAACATCAAACATGGGAGGGGTAAGGTAATCCATGAGTGTGTGTAAACAAATATGTGTGTAAATACAAATCTAGATTAGCTAACCAAGATCTCACTCCTAGGTGGTTAAACCTAATATCAGGAGCGTAGGCTCTGATACCAATTGTCAGTACACCTAGAGGGGGTGAATAGGTGTATAGATAATCTAATGACAAATGATGCAGAATTAAAAACAAATTGCAACACACTTAGTGTAACCAAAGAGTGTAGCCGAATTTCCAGTGAAGGGCTCTGACTAACTCCTCTAAATTCCTCTAAATAAGAGTTGAGGTGCTATATAAAGCTCTCTTGGTTTAACACAAGTATGGGCACACACAAACAATACCAAGCATATATAAGATATGAATATGAAGCAATTTAAGGTAAATAAGAGAGAGTTAGACATAGTGGATCAATCACAAATAACAAGATATGTTTCGAGGTTCGAGCCACTGCTCTACGTCCCCGCCTTCACACAGAAGAATTTTCACTATATCATCCACACAGGACTTCCCACACAGGGAACCTCCACTAAGGATTTGGGTAATACAACTTTGGAGTACATAACTCCTCTATGAAATAACAACAACTTCTACACAAGGGGCAAGGCACAACAAAGCCACACAAGATCAACCTCACATTAGAGAGATAGAGCACTAAGCCAAACAATAATCACCTCTTACTAGAGGGATAGGCACAAAGCCAAACAACAACCTCAATCACCTCTACACTTAGAGAGATACCAACACAACCTTCACAATCACATCTACACTTAGAGGGATACCAACACAACCTCCACAATCACCTCTGCACTTAGAGGGATACCAACAAACACAAATAAAAGAAGGTTTACAACTCTTGGTGATCTCAAAGATCACAAACTAATTTTCCTCACAAAACAAGATCCTAATAGATAGGATAGATAGATAGCTCAAGTGTGAGAAAATAAAGAGTTTGAAAATCAAAGTCACAAAGAAAATACTTGAGAAAACTTCTAGGATAAAATAGAAATGAAGATCAAAAACTATTCCCAAAGACTTCTCTTTTTCTTTTGAATTTTCCAACCCTTTAAAACAAATAAAGATAGATCTTTTAAACCCAAAAACTCTTTAAAAACTTTTTTCTAAAACACTTAAGAAGATGGGAATTTTTGCTCTTGAAAAACTTGTCCAAAACCGCCCAAGGGGATGGATATTTATAGCCCATTCCAAAAACTAGCTGTTGGACCAAGGACAGCAGAAATTTCTGCTGTCGGTCGATGATTGAAGCTTTACCTGCACACAAAATAAAGAATTTCAGATTTAAGAATAACCATGTGCAAGTGCTCAATACTAACCACGATAGCAAGTGGCTATGCGGGTCGTGATCCAAAGGAGGGTTTGCGATAGAAGCGTTCAAGTTTTTTTTATTGAAATCTTTATTGAAGAAAAACGAAGGTTCTTCGTTGTTTAAAGTTATGAAAATGAAAAAGAAGTTATGTTAAAGTTAGAAAGAAAACGGTTGAACGCGAAAGTGGAGAGAATCAGAAAACGATGAAAGCGATTATGTACAAATGAGTTGGGAAAGAAAGAGTTGGAAGATGAGGTGTTGGTGATTTAATCTACAGAAATAAACGAAAAGAAAGAAAGATAAAGAAGTACTCACCTAGTTTGGTTGATGACTTACCTGGAACCCTTGCATGTTCTACCTTGCTTTGGAGGCGTTCAACGCATAGGTCATAGGATCGAGCTCAGTCCCCGTTCACATTATATCATCAAGCCTAGCAAGAATAAAGTGATACGGATCTTGAGGAAGAGAACGTCTTCATGAACTATCGTTGGCACTCATACAACATCGTTATACTTATGCTTCTGGATTCACTTGCAAGCTCATCAAAAACAAAAGAGGTAAAGTAGAAAGAGGAATAAGGAAACAAAAGGAAATATGAACATAAAACAAAAATATTTACCTTTATTACTTGCAGAAACAATGGAAGAAAGGAGGAGGGTACATCGGTGTCACTCTCAACATCAGCCTCTCTCTCTTACTTACATGAATCTTCATCTAACCTAAGCTTACATACAAATTACATAAAAAGAAAAGAAAAACCTAAACTACAAAGAATGAAAACTAGGCTAAATCCTATCTCTGCATGGTCATCCCATTTTCAGTGCAAATAATGGCTTTTTATAGGCAAAACCCACACGAGGAGAATCCCGGGAAGATTGGGGGAGCAAACGCTCCCCTAACAACCACTAAACGGCCGCAGAAACGCGGCTTTGGTCGCGTTTCCGCGGACAGGGTGTGGCCAGGTGGCCACACCCTGTTGGTGGGTTTTCCTGCTTTTTCCTTCTGCTTTTATCTTCAGTTGGTTTTCTCGTTTGAGTCCAGTATTGTGACGAAATGGCCTTTGATTCTTGGCTTTAACCGATCGATTCTGAGAGGATTCTTCTCAACCGATTTTCAACCTCTTGATTTTGCCCTGATTCAGTGAGCTCGAATTAATTCTGATTTAATTCAAAATTTTGGTGGGCTTTTGGGCTCATCTCTCTTCATCTCCTTAAGGAATGGGCCTGCAAATAAATTAAACATTTAATTAGGACAATGCAGATTTTATTCTATAATAAGTATGAAAATATGATACTAAATATGCAACATTAGCGACCAATCACACCCCCATACCTATCTTTCGCTCGTCCTTGAGCAAAACAACTAAACTATACTAAGGATTATTAGACCACTTTCGCAGGTCACGCGATTGCACTGAGCATGTGCAACAAGCCGTTAAACCTCTAGGTTTCCCCTAGAGGACGAGTTTTGTCTCGTGAGGGTTTTCAGTTGCACCCACAAAATCCATAAAGAAAGAGAACAAAGAGTTAGTATTTTCGAAAAGCATTTTGAAAGATAAAAATATTTGAAATATAATTGTAAGATCTAAGCAATCTATAAGTTATAGGAAAACCGAATTTTTCATTCCTACACTTAGTCTCTATTCAAAAATTTGTTATCAATCAAAATAAGGAGTCAAATTGTACTTCTCATCTAGTCTATTACTTTACCCTAAGTCATATGCACCTTGTGATCGTGAAAATTTTGACGAAGGGTTCATTAACTCTAACTCTTATGCCTTATTTATATATATATATATTTTTTTGTAGTATTATTCCTTAGTTCTATTAGGCTTTCTAATCTGCCCATGTAACGAGCCTTTAATCGATGACTCCCAAACCAAACGGTCTTAGGGCACCGGGTGAGAAAACACCCCAAGGACTTAAGGACTCGAGCAAACAAGGTAACAAAACTAAGGATTTTATTATATGAACCCCTTTTAGGCGTGAATACTTATGCTTTATTAGGCACAAATACCCAGCTTAATCAGAGGATTTTTATTATTTTTATTTTTTTCTTAAACTTATCTAATCATCTTTCGCATAAATACTAAGGCTTGCTTAGGCCAAAGCACCTAGCTAATCAATAATTAGATTTTGTGTAAGTGTATAAAGTGTGCATATTTCATCAAGGTAAAGATCAAGACTAAATTACTTTGACAAATTATCTTCCTAAACCTAAAAATCAAACAAATAATCTTATTTTGACCAAGTATAAGAAATCCTAATTTGAATTTTCCTATTCCTTAAAATTAACTTAATTTCTTACAAAAAATATGTCAAAATATTGTTTCTATTTTCAAAAAGTTTTTAAAAGCAAAGAAAATGTTAAAATTTATTTTTTTTAATAAAAAGAAAAAAACTAAGTTATGTTAGAACCCTCCCCCACACCTATCTCATGCATTGTCCTCAATGTATGAATTAATGCATAGATGCATGAAAAAGAAGAAAGGGAAGGAAAATGTTACCTTAAGGTGGTGGTTCCGGTGGTGGTCTGATTGGTCCACGAAATGCGGCCCAATCGACTTTTCGTTGGGTTCGAAGGAACCCACCAGAAATCTCTCTAATATAACCCATTAACAAGATGTATCCATAAAGGATTTTTATTAAATATTTGACCTTATCTAATTTCCAAATTTCATAATTAATTTCGGAGTCAAATTTGTCAACCACCTTGTCTCAGAATGGACTGTGAAAAGATAGAATGATTAACTTGGACTCAGGAAGTACAGGAACTAATACCGACTCAGGAAGGTGACTTAAGTCAAGTAAAGGTTCAGGAGTCGAAATTAGTTCAGGAAGTAGGTCCAAGTCAAGAAGTTGAAACTCAAGTCCACATTTATTTTTCAACAATGGAATGTGACCTAATATTGGTGATTCAAGTTCAGGAATGATAGGTGTGGGAATCAAAACTGACTCTAAAATATTACTCAAGTCGGGTAACAACACAGGAGTCAATAATGATTCAGGAATTTGAACTGAATCACAAATTTGAGAATCTAGGTCACATTTCTCATTGAGTTCAATGTCAAAAAAACGAGAACTTGCCAATTTGTCAATAGGACTTTCAAAAGTATAAAATTGGTCGAGTTCAATATGATCATCAAAGATGGGTGATTCAATTTCATGATGAATTGGTACCGGATCCAATGTTGACTCGGGAAAGAAATTGAAATCAGGTGAAGACACCGGAGTCATTATTGAATCAGGAAGTAAAATTGAATCACTAAGTTGAGGTTCATGATCATATTCATTTTCAAGTTTGATTTCAGGCAAGGGATAACTTGCCAAACTATCAATATCATTTGGAGTTTGGGCAAGTTCAAATGATTGTTCTGAAATGGAACCTTGATTTTCAAAACTACATGACTCTTCGGCTCTAACAGAATGGTTCGTGACATCAGAACTGGTCAAACGGTGGGAACGTAAAGATTGGACCATCATATCTATGTCACGATTACGAGCGTTTTGAGCCTGCGTCATGGCTTCAAGCATCTCTTCATAATTGATAGGTTCATTGTCTTGTTAAAAAGATGAAGTGTTGTTTTGGAATTGGTGGTGAAATTGTGAGTCTATCAGATTTTGGGATTTTATTTGGACTCACGCATACTCATTTCCAAAATTGATAGTTTTCTATTTTGGACTGGTGGAACTGAGTATGAATCTTGGAAATATTGTGGACTAGGTGGATAAGGGGGACAAGTTGGTTGAAAATTAGGCTCGGGGAGGTGAATCCCCACTGACTCTGTGAAGAGTTGAAATTATTATGGAAATTATGGTTATAAGATTGGGGACATGGGTTATATTGATTCGGATAAGACCAATCCGGCACACTAGGTTGGTTAAAGTTATGATATGCCGGGTTGGTAATATCTGAAAATGAAGTCGGTGTGTAATATGGATTACTATTAAAATTGAAAAAATTGTTATTATAAGCCATATCACACAATAGAATACAAAAAAAGAAAAACAAACAAATAAGCAAACAAATAAAAAGAAAAAATTCTAAACTAAGTTAGGGTAGACCTATGACCTAGACGACTCCTAACTGATTAGACTGTCCACGGGAGGTCTAATGCAGACTTTGACCACAAGCTAATCAGCCAGGTCAGGGCAAGATTGGTGGGAGGTTTCCATCAAAGACGTTCCTTAATTAAATAACCACCAACCTTCGGGCTTTCGGCCCTTAATCCCTTTCCTAGACACTGATTTGGCAGGAGTCAAATTCCAACACCTTTCCCCCTTAGGATAATCTCATAATTGAGTCCGAGATGTCCCTAGGGCCAATGTCTACTCCTTTTTAGTTAGGCTTGGGTTAGTTGGTGCTTGGAATCTGATTTTTGGGCCAAGGAAGGGTGATTAAATCCCTACCTTATCTTGTTAAGGGTGGTGCCCTTAAAATCAATTTGTGCAAGTGTACAAGATAAATAAGATTCACTCAAAGCGATATAAATCAACCAAGAGATGAGTCTTATTCTAGATGCAATGCGAACATACCTTGCTCTAGCACTCTTCAACAGTAAAATAAATGAATTGAAAAGACACGTGCCTAAAATGCAAACGTCTAATCAATTTTTTAACTTTTTCAACAAGTGTTTTACTGTTGGTTTATTAGCAGGTTTATGGTGATGGTATATAAGAAATAAAGATTGCAGAAAACTATTATTTCGCAAAGCAAGCAGCCTGCAAAAAGACATTTAGTAGTGCACTCTTTATTGCCGCGGAAACGCGGCCAAAGCCGAGAAAACGCGACAATTCAGAGGGTACTTGGTCTCTGTTTTCTAGAACAGAGGCCCAAGACCACTTATATGTTTTTGCAATCCTTTTTTCCTGCCTTGCTTGCCCTATAACCTGCAACAGAGAAGAAAATTCATTTTAGTTCTAAAAAATTCAATAAAAATCAGATTTCAATAAAAACCATTACCCTCCCCGGCAACGGCGCCAAAATTTTGATTGAAGCTTTACCGGCAAACAAAATAAAGAATTTCAGATTTAAAAATAAACATGTGCAAGTGCTCAATTCTAACCGCGATAGCAAGAGGCTATGCGGGTCGTGATCCACAAGGAGGGTTCGCAATAGAAGCGTTCAAGGTTTTTTTATTGAAATCTTTATTGAAGAAAAACGAAGGTTCTTCTTTGTTTAAAGTTATGAAAATGAAAAAGAAGTTATGTTAAAGTTAGAAAGAAAACGGTAGAACGAGAAAGTGGAGAGAATCAGAAATGATGAAAGCGATTATGTACAAATGAGTTGGGAAAGAAAGAGTTGAAAGATGAGGTGTTGGTGATTTAATCTACAGAAATAAACGAAAAGAAAAAAAGATAAGAAGTACTCACCTAGTTTAGTTGATGACTTACCTGGAACCCTTGCATGTTCTACCTTACTTTGGAGGCGTTCAACGCATAGGTCATAGGATCAAGCTCAGTCCCCGTTTGCATTATATCATCAAGCCTAGCAAGAATGAAGTGATATAGATCTTGAGGAAGAGAACGTCTTCATGAACTATCGTTGGCACTCACACAACATCGTTATACTTATGCTTTTGGATTCACTTGCAAGCTCATCAAAAACAAAAGAGGTAAAGTAGAAAGAGGAATAAGGAAACAAAAGGAAATATGAACATAAAACAAAACATCTACCTTTATTACTTGCAGAAACAATGGAAGAAAGGAGGAGGGTACATCGGTGTCACTCTCAACATCAGCCTCTCTCTCTTACTTATATGAATCTTCATCTAACCTAAGCTTACATACAAATTACATAAAAAGAAAAGAAAAACCTAAACTACAAAGAATGAAAACTAGGCTAAATCCTATCTCTGCATGGTCGTCCCATTTTCAGTGCAAATAATGGCTTTTTATAGGCAAAACCCACACGAGGAGAATCCCGGGAAGATTGGAGGAGCAAACGCTCCCCAACAACCACTAAACGGCCGTGGAAACGCGGAAACGCGGGCTTGGCTGCGTTTTCGCGGCCATGGTGTGGCCAGGTGGCCACACCCTGTTGGTGGGTTTCCCTGCTTTTTCCTTCTGCTTTTATCTTCAGTTGGTTTTCTCGTTTGAGTCCAGTATTGTGACGAAATGGCCTTTGATTCTTGGCTTTAACTGATCGATTCTGAGAGGATTCTTCTCAACCAATTTTCAACCTCTTGATTTTGCCCTGATTCAGTGAGCTCGAATTAATTCTGATTTAATTCAAAATTTTGGTGGGCTTTTGGGCTCATCTCTCTTCATCTCCTTAAGGAATGGGCCTGCAAATAAATTAAACATTTAATTAGGACAATGCAGATTTTATTCTATAATAAGTATGGAAATATGATACTAAATATGCAACATTAGCGACCAATCAGTCGACCGCCCGGTCGACCGACCAACGGTAAGATTTCTGACCGTTGTGCCACCGGTCGACTGCCCCGTCGATCGAGGCCTGGATACAGATAGCAGAAGCTCTCTGCCGGTCGACCGCCCGGTCTACCGGGGCCAGATCCAGAGAGCAGAGATCTCTGGCGGTCGACCGGGATGGTCGACCGGCCCTCCAGCCTAAATAGGCTGTGTACGTTTGTGCACATCGATCGACCGGCCCGGTCGACTGGCAGACAGCCTGGTCAAACAATTTTAGGGATTAAAATGTGGACTTTTTACCTTCTAAGAAATCTCATAAAATACACATAAATTTCACAAAAATAAGTTCTTTTAAGATCTTTAAAATACAAATATGTGTGACTAAAATTCAACACATATTACAAACTATTTGAACCATTTTTGTGATATTGAAATTAGGCTTTAAACTAAAGTCGGTATTTTTCAAAACTTAAATTTTTGAAATGGAAAACCGTTTCTCCAAAACTCATATGGATACAAAAATATGATATTGAAACAACTTTGAAGCATATTGTATATGGATAGAATCTAATATACATATAACCAGAAATATCTTATCTTCTTGTTTCCCCTTGTTCGTATTTTACCGTACTCTTCTCTTTTCATTTTTATTTTCTTTTCTTTTCATTCTTTCAAACATTGAAGAACTTTTAACATACACGTGAATTACCGTGTAAGCTTCTATTGCCTCCCGTCCTTGTGGATTCGACTAGTGTTAGCCTCTATGCTATAACGGAAGTATCGAGGAAGCCAAAACACACACACACACACACTTTAAATCTTGATTTCAAAACATACACTTTTCGTGCGTGGTTTTCCCCCGATCAAATTTTGGAGCCGTTGCGGGGATGGTAACGGTTTGATTTCACGTTTTTGTTAACTTTTCTTTTTTATTTTTTTGTGTGCGGGTTAAAGTTTTAGCATTGCAGAAGTCCACACTTGCTCTAGTGTGGTTGGATAAATTCGTGTATATTCTTATATTCTGCCGCTAATTTTTGTTTATATTACCTGTGCACTGTAATAATTCTAAGAACTAAAATACGGTAGTTGGATGTCTTAAAACGGTTTAGACATTTGCATCTAGGCACGTGTCAATTTTCATTCCAATATACTTTATTTTGTTTTTGTGTTGTTGTGATCTTGACGGAGGTGTACATATTGCATAGCATATAGTTAGGACAAACACGTGGGTGATTTACTTGCTTTGTGTGTTCATTCTTATCTATATTGCACACTGCACGAATTGAACTTAAGGGAAAAATCCAATACAACATAAGGTGGGGAAGTCATTACCCTCCCTTAACCCAAAAATCACCTCCCCACTCACACAACCCAAGCGTTAATAAAACTTTCTAGACATTGGCCCTAAGGATATCTCAGACTCATTTAGGAGATTGACCTAAGGGGAATGTTATTAGAGTTTGACTCTTGTCAAATCGGTGTCTAAGGTTGGGGATTGAGAGGAAACCTCGAAGAACAGTGGTTTGGCATAATTAGGCCTATTGCTCCGGCATGGATACCTTCCACTGATCTTGTCCCTACCTAGCCGATTAACTCGTGGTGAGGTTCTGACAATGTACCCCCCGTGGACAGTCTAACCAGTTAGGAGTCGTCTAGGTCTAAGTCAACCCTAGCATAGGCTTGTTTTCTTTTTCTTTTTCTTTGTTTGTTTGTTTGTTTGTTTGTTTTCTTTTTGTAAATTGTGAAATGAATTTTAACAACAATAATTCTTTCAATCATAATATGAATCCACATTCACCCCGACCTCATTTGACTCGGATAACTCCAACCGGCTATGTACAACGTGAACCAACCATATATGCCGAGTTGGGATTATTCGACTCAATATGACCCATATTCCCAATCCTATGACTATAATTTTCAAAATAATTTTCACTCTTCACAGAGTTCATGGGGATTCACCTCCCCTGAGTAAAATTTTCAACCATCTTTTCCACAATTTTCATAATATTCATTCCCTGATTCTGCTTCATATCCTCCTTTTCCTGTTCCACCAACCACGAAAAAATTCAATTTGGAAAGGAGTATGGAAGCCATGCATGAATCCCAACAGCAAATTCAAAATTTACTCAATTCACAATCCTTCCCAAATCAAACTCCATATACTCCTTTTCTAGAACATTCAATTGAAGAAGAATCTGAGCTAGAAAAGCGTTTGGAAGTCTTTTGTGAAAAAGTGCAACGATTTTAAAATATGTTGGACTTATAATCTTAACCAAATTTTCAAAAGTTCTACTCATCTTTTTCAGTCTCCCCAATTCAAAATGAACAACCATCAATACTGGACTTGAGTATGGAACCTTTATGTGAGTCTGAGCAGCACTCGCAAAATCTGATGGACTCACAATTTCACCACAATTCCCAAAATCAACTTCCATACTCATCTTTTCAAGAAGAACTAATTGAAAAAAGCATGGAAGACATGATTTAGACTCAAAATTCTGTTCCACGGCCTATCAGTAGGTTAGACTTACTAATGAGCGAATTGATCAATGAGAGCGAGAAAAGTCTTTCTTGCCAACCTATGACCGATCTTATATCCCTAACTCTACTGATTGAACCTAAGAATCATGTCATTTTGAAAATTCAGCTTCAATTTCATCATACCAACTTGAACTTAACCAACATCACATTCTTGATAGTTTGACAAGTTATCCTTTTCTCAAAATTGAACTTGAGCTTGAATGTGATCCCGAATCTCATGTTAGTCATTCCATTTCACTTTTTGATTCAATAATGACTCCGGTATCTTTACCAGATTTTTTTCTCTATTCCAGAGTCAACATTGAATCCTGTACCCGTACACCGTGAAATTGAATCACAAATATCTTATGACACACTTCATTAGTGGGAAAAATGTGTGAACATCAATTCTTTGATTTGGACCCTATTTTGAACCAATTTTGACTCTCATTGTTGACTCTCGACTTAATCTGAGTCAAATTTCTGAGTCGGTATCAGTTTTTATTCCTGATCTATTTGAGTCCAAATCTATCATCTCCCAAAATCACACTTCATTGTTGGACAAGGATGTTGAAGAAAATGACTGAGTAATTATTTTTGAAAATTTGAAATTAGACGGGGATAAGTTTTAAATAAGACCATTCAATCAATCATTCTTTTACTGGGTCGCATTAGAGAGGTCACTGGTGGGTTTCTGCAAGATCCATGATATCTTGATTGGGTAGCGACGCTTGGCCCAATCAGACCACCACCGGAGCCACCACCATGAGGTAATTTCTCTTCCCTCTCAATTTGTTTCATGTATATACACATTCATGATGCATTAAGGACAATGCATGAGATAAGTATGGGGGAGAGTTTACTAACGTAGGTTGTTTTAAATTTCTTTCTTTTACACTTCTAATTAGGAACTTTTTAAAATTTTCTTTTGTATAAAAAACTCTTTTCTTTTCTTTTTATAAAACTTTTTGAAATAAGAGAAATAGTTCTGATTTATTTTAAGAAAATTAAGATTATCTTAGGAATTAGGAAGACCTAAAATTATGAAATTTTAAACTGAATCAAAATAATAGATCTTTTTTAAATTTTAGGACAAGAAAGTAAGATTGAAAAGATAATTTGATCTTGAATTTTTTGCCTTAGATTTATGCACTCCACACTTAAATAATTTTTTGAGATTGAAACAAAGACTGATAAAGCCATAAAAAATAAAAAAAATGATGATAATAGAAACCACTTATTGAAGTTTGGGAATTATGCCTCAGGAAGCATGATTATTCACGCCTAAAATGGTGGATAAAAATAAAAATAATCCCCTTTAGTTTTGTGGCTTTATTTACTCGAGTCCTTAAGTCCGAGGGATGTTTTCTCATCTGGTGCCCTAAGATCATCTTGTTTAGGAGTCACCGGCTAAAGGCTCACTATCCGGGTAAACAAGAAAGCCTAAGAAAACTAAAGAAAGGAAAAAAATATAATATATATATATATATATATAAATATATATATATATATATATATATATATATATATATATATATAGTGAGTTGATCCCCTAAGAACGGTTCTCACGAATTCATGTGAGAACTTTCACGTGGGCCGTCGGATCTGATAGAGATCTATTTTTATTTGATTTGATCTATCAGATCCGACGACCCACGTGAAAGTTCTCACAGAACTCTGTGAGAACCGTTCTTAGAGGATCAGCTCCCTATATATATATATATATATATATATATATATATATATATATATATATATATATATATATATATATATATATATATATATTATATATATATATATATATATATATATATATATATATGGCATGAAAGTTAGAGTAGATATCCCAAATCTTCACCGTTCACAAAGTGCATATGTTCTAAGTGTTTTATGAAAGATCAAACAGTCAATTCAATTTTAAATTCTTATATTTTATTTATAACAAGATTTTGCATTTCGACTTAGTTTAAGGAAGCATAATTTTTGGTTAACTTATGACCTTGGATCACTTATATTTTTGCAAAAATACTTCAACACTTTTCTCTATTTCAAAATGCTTTTTTAAAATACCAACATTTGATTTCTTTCTTTATGGATTTTGTGGGTGCGACCCGCTGAAACCCTCAGGAGACAAAACTCCTCCTCTAGGGAAAACCTAGAGGTTTAACGGCTTGTTGCACATGCTCAGTGCAATCTCGTCACCTGCGAAAGTGGTGTAATAATTTTCTTAGTTTTTTATTTTGCTCGGGACGAGCAAAAGATAAATGCGGGGGTGTGATTAGTCTCTAAAATTGCATATTTCATATCACATCTTCACATTTATTTAATATTAAATTCTGCTAATAATACCTCTCTTGTATGTTTCTAGGTCTATGGTGTGCAATGAAGAAAAAGAACCAAAATCACCATTTAATTGGTGATTAAAGGCCTATAAAGATAGCCATTGACCTAGGAGGGTGATTCTGTCAAAATCAGGGACCAAAAACTCAAACCGGGACATGTAACCGACAAGGGGGCGACAGGACAGCGCGCGACAGGCGGTCGCGTGCGCACGGCCGTACTATGGCCGTGTTTCCGCGGCCATACGGGCGCGGTCGCTCCTGTACTTTGGGCCAGGGTTTGCCCCCAGGCCCCCTTCCCCCTAGTGCCTATAAATAACCCTTGGGTTTTTCACAGAGGAGATATATAAAGTTAGGGTAGTTTCTTTCCATGTTGTAGTTTAGGATAGTTTAGTTTAGGTTAGTTCTTCTTCTTCCTTTGTATTTTTATTTCTTGTAGATCTTGTAATAGGAGAGTGCGTGGTATATGATTGGAAAGCAAGAGTTCTTGTAATAAAATGTGACAATCTATAAAAGGTTCTCTCTTTACCTCTCTTTATTTTCTTCTCTCTAACTCCTTTTACATGTTTAGCTAATTTTCTCTCATGGCAACTAATTACTAACCATTAACTTGCTAACTTCTTACTTGATAATTTACATGAATCTACTAGCCTCTACTTGGCCTTGCTCTTAAAAGAATCATTGATGGATCATGATGATGGATCTAACACTCTAACATCCTAACTCTCTAACAAGCTAACATTACTTTACTCCATGCTTACGCTTGTTTAGTTTTGATGGTTTAAGTGCAGCTTGTACTTGTTTTGTTGAAATCAGATGTGAAAGTTATCGTATGGGTCATGCTTTGAAACGCTCTTAAACCAAGAACTAGTGATGGCCAATGATACATGTGAGGCAACTATCACTAAGAGGTTATCATGGTTAGTGGAGCCATTAGTAGTTAGTAGCCATGTTTTCTTTCTTTTTCACTTTGATTTAGAAATATTCCAAAAACCACAAATATCTTATCTTCTATGTTTCCCCCTTCTTCGTGGTTCACCGTACTCTTCTCTTTTCATTCTTTATTTTTTTCTTTTCATTCTTTCAAACATTGAAGAACTTTTCACATATACATGAACATACCGTGTAAGATTCTTTCGCCTCCCGTCCTTGTGGAGTCGACTCGTTTTAACCTCTATGCTATAATGGAAGTATCGAGGAAGCCAAAGCACACACACTTTAAATCTTAATTTCAAAACACACTTCCCCGTGAAGGGCTCTGGACTAACTCCTCAAGATTCCTCTAGATAAGAGTTGAGGTACCGCTTTGGCTCTCTTGGTTGAATGCAAGTGTTAGCAAACAATCCCCAAGCATATAACAATATAAGCACAATATATCAAGCATATAAAGTTAAAGACAATGTGAGCATGCAAGATATAAAGACAAGTAAGAGAGAGAGAGAGAGAGCAATCACAAACACGGGAGAATTATTTTGAGGTTCGAGCACACTTGCTCTACGTCCCCGCTTTCAACACTTGAAGGATTTTCACTATAATCGATCCCACCGGATCACTCGGTGCCACAACACCTACAAGGAGTTCCCACTAGAACTCTTGGACTCTCTAGTCCCTCTCTTGTTCCCGCAAGAACAACACACCGCAAGCATGCAAGCTTGCCGAGGCCGCACCTCTACAAAGAGCTCTCACTAGAACTCGAAACACCGCGAACACACAAGTCCACCTCCTCAAAGCAAAGATGAAGTCTTTGGTGATCACAACACTTTGATCACCTAAAAACAATCTCACAACAACTCTCCTATAGGATGGATATATCAATGGAAAGCTCAAGTGTTTGTGAGAAAAACAAGGATGGAAGTTGTGGTGAAAAACTCAAGAATCACTTTTGAAAACACTCTTGATAAACTTCCTTTTGAATTGAAAATATTTGCCCTCAAACTAGTGGAGAAAACTTCTGAAATAGATGGGAAAAACTAGGTTTAAAACTCTCTAAAAATCTTGTTTAAAACAGTCCAAAAAACCCCCCATTTTATAGACATAGAAAAAACTAGCCGTTGGGGCAAAACTGTAACCTGGACGGCTGTCGGTCAACGGGCCCGGTCGACCGGCCAATGGTCAGATTTCTGACCGTTGAGCCAGCAGTCGACCGGCCCGGTCGACCGTGGCCTGGAACAGAGAGCAGAGCTCTCTGTCGGTCGACCAACCCGGTCGACCAGGGCTTTTCAGAGAGCAGAGTGAAAAAACACCTAGAGGGGGGGTGAATAGGTGTTAGTGCTAATCTAAAAACTAAATTGCAAAACTAAGTGCGCTAATGACGGAAGCTAATGCAAATTATGCACAAACTAATACAATAAAACAAGTGTAGCCGAATTCCCCTTGCGAGGCTCTGGACTAACTCCCCTTGATTCCCCTTGAAATGGGTTGAGGTGCTATGTGAAGCTCTTGTTGGATGAGTATAAGTTAGGCACACACACACACAAGCAATCCAAGCAATATGAAATACACACAATCAAGCCAAGCATATAAGAATGAATTGCAATATAAAAGATGCAAGGCAACACAAGCAATGTATAAGATATGTATGCAATGAAGGAATGATGCTTGAATGAAATGATGCTTGCACAAAGTAAAGAGAGTAGAGTTGAGAGAAATTGGATCAAACGCTAACACAAAGATTTGTTTCGAGGTTCGAGTACCCAACTCTACATCCCCGCCTACACCACCGTGTAGGATTTCCAATCCACTATCTCCCACCGAGGGAACCTCTACCGAAGAGGATTTGTTACAACTCTAGGAGTACCAAACTCCTCTCTCAAACAACCACCTCACAACCGAGGGGTGGGCCCGTAGCCAATACAACAACCAACACCTCTACCGAAGAGGTCTACAACCAAACTCAATCACCTCTACCGAAGAGGGATCCAAACCAACAACCCAATACAACAATCTCTACCTCTACCAAAGAGGGAGCAACTCAAGAAATCAAGGGTTTACAACAAGTGGTATATTTCAACCACAAACCTCTTTCCTTTTTCTTTTTCCACAAAAACAAGATCCTAAATAGTTTAGGATAGAAGATATAGCTCAAGTATGGAATCAAAGTGTTTTTGGAAACAAGCAACAAAGAAAAACTACTTGGGAAATCTCTTGTATATGATAGAAAATGAAATACCAAATCAAAATCCCAAAACCTAGTTTTCTTTGATTTTCCAAAAACCAAAACAAATAAAGATGAGAAGTTTTAAAGCCCCAAAAACTCTTTTTAAAACTCTTTTAAACACTTCAGAAAACTGGAAATTTTTCTCTTAGAAAACTTGGCCAAAATCCCCAAAGAGATGGGGTTTATATAGCCCCTATACAAAACTAGCCGTTAGGCTGATGTGGCAGCCTGACAGGCCACCGGTCGACCGGTCCGGTCGACCGCCAACGGTCAGAATTATGACCGTTGGGCAACTGCGGTCGACCGGCCCGGTCGACCAGAAAACACGAGAGCAGAGCTCTCAACTCGGTCGACCGTCCCGGTCGACCGTGTCTGTGCCTAACAGACGTGCACGTCTGTGCACGTCGGTCGACCGGCCCTTGGTGCGGTCGACCGTCAAGGTCGACCGACCAGCCTGTCAGCACAAAACAAGGTCAGAAAATTTAGAAAAATATTTTATAAAAAATCTTTTATCTCTTTTAAAAATACCATAAAAATTGTTTTATCATTTTATATTGAAACTCAAACAAGTGATAAAAATTTCAAGACAATATATCAACATATCAATTCATTTTTGTGTCTTGCCAATTTTATCAAAAACAAAACTTGTATTTTTATCAAACTTGATTTTTCCAAAACATGAATAGGATAGTCAAAATAAGTTTGTCTAGCAAGTTTAAAGCATGTATGTATATCTAGAACAAATCTAATATACATAGAAATAAAGTAAACTTGTTTTGATCTACTATTCATGAAAACCAAATCCAAAACATGAAAACGTGTGTGTTGTTGTGCACTTGAGCATATCAACTAAACTAAGCTTTACAAATGGATCTAAAACTCTATCTAAACTAGGATACCTAAGTCTTCTTGTCGATCTTCCATCTTCAAGTAGACTCGATCCAAACGCGTGATCCTCCAAGTGCAAAGGTATGATCTTTAAGCTTTGGCACCGGAATCAACATGGAAAGCTTCTAAACTCCTTGTTGAAGCTAATCACCAACTAATATCTTGGTTAATGATCTGAAACTTAAACAACACAAGATTATTAGTAAACATAACTACATGAGTTGATCATCATCAAAACTAGAGTGGAAGGCCATTGGGCCAACAATCTCCCCCTTTTTGATGATGACAAAACTCATGGAGTTATATATACATGGATTAAAGTTAAGCTTCAAAGAAGCTCCCCCTTAACTCATGCATAGGGATAAACAATAAATATATGCAATGAATATTAAACATGAAACATGCATATGCATAAACAATAAATGGTTCTAGATATCAAATGGAATATTCAAAACAAAATAAGCTCTAGATACCAATTACAAAGCAAGCTCTATAAATCAATTAAACTTAGTATTCTTGAGATTCTTGAGATTAAAACATAATATATGCATAAACATAAGCATGCATATAAAACTTCATAAATCTTTCTCCCCTTTTTGTCAATCATCAACAAAGGGGTAATCAAAACCATAAATAAAACGAGGGGTAAAAATCTTTCTTCCCCTTTATGTCAAACAAAACAATAAAAGACAATGTTCTCCCCCTTTTTGTCTAAAACAAAGACAAAGTCAATAAGGGGTGACTTTAAAAACATGATATCAATTGAAAATATGTCAATGAAGCATCTTGATACCAAAGAAAATAAACAAGGATAATAAGTGTTATATGCTATATACATTCATGAAGAGGAAGACGCTAAGTTAGCTTCCCTACACATATGCATTACATGAAGGAGGGAAGTTAAGCCCTAATTCACATAACACACATTATGTAATGAATAAGAGGAGATGTGAAGCTCCCCCTACACACGTGTACCACATAACGAAGAGATGTTAAGCTCTTCAATACAAGATACACTCATCATGAATCTATATACATATAGTCAATACAAATCAAAACTTTGAATATTTTCTTTAAACAAAATTTTGGAAATACCAATTGTAATTAAACATAAGTCTTGAATTCTTAAACATGAATCTTGAAACCAAAACAAATTTTGAATTTCTTAAATATGATACCAATTGTAAATATTTTACCAATTGAAAAGATTTTACATAGAAACATTGATACCAATTGTAAGAATTGTTCATTTTAAAACATATAAACAAATTTGATGTTGATATCATATGTTTAAAATAACAACTTTTAATCATAAAGTGTGGGAGTACAAATACCAATTGAAATACAAAATCAAATTTTCTCCCCCTTTATGAAATACAAAATAAAATATGCATAGTCTTGATACCAATTTAAAAGTAATCAATTGAAACAAAAGTGAAAATCAAGCACTAGCATAAACACAAACATATATATGTATGGAAAATAGATACCAATAGAAACTGATACCATTGAAATTGAAGCATACATACATAAACAAATATATGAGTATACCAAAAATGTCAACATTGATACCAATTGAAAGAGTTCAATGATACCAATTGAATCAACAATAATAATCAAGTGTATATCTCATATAATCTACCACCCAATCAAGGTTCAAGTTTTAAATGATTTTCATTTTAAAGCATACATGACCATGATCTCCTATCCAACCGCCCTTAGAAGGTAGGGGTTTTCAAAAATAGATTTGAAAATTTAGTTTTGTTTGAAAATTTCTACCATATGAAGAATATCGCAACTAGTTAAATGGAAAATTTTGTTAACTAGTACGAAATCCTTCAAGTAAGAAATAAAACAAAATTGTTTTTCATAAACATGGAATCCACATCATATCAAACACTCAAGTTCAATTAGGCATAAATAAGACTCATGAAAACAAAACATGAGCAAGCAATAAATGTGAGTGTAAAAATAAAATATGAAGATCATAATTATGAAAATTAGGCAATAAGCTCAATTATTCTTTAAAACACGAAATCATCAAAACTATCTAATTTTCAAGGCATATGTATGTCTAATACAAACTAAAGTATACATACATATCCAAAACATAAAGAGTCCACAAAGGTATATGCATGAAGGCACGTGGCTCAAAAAGGATACTCATGTATAGTCAATAGTTTGTATAAGATGGACATATACATGAAGTTAAACACAAATACATGAAAACATGAAAAACTAAATCTTTCATTAAAACAAATGTCATTTCAAGGTATATGTATGAATTGTCAAACATGAAGTATACATACATATCCCTAAACACAATTGAGTCCATATATATAGATTTGCATGAAAGGCAAATGACTCAAGGGGTATACATGTATCTTAAAGTTTGGCAATACAAACATATACATGAAGTGAAAACTCATAAAACAAATCCAAAAATAGAATACAAGTTAAAATGTGTGAATCATCAAAACTAGACTATACTAGCACATCTAATGGGTTCAAATAAGCAATCAAGCCCAAACATATATAAATTTATTTGTGGCCCACTATTTGTACAAGTATAAATCCTAGTTTTAATGAAATTAACATCTAAACAAGTAATCTTAACATGAAGCATCAAAACACAATACAAAAATCATCATGATAAACCTAAAACATGATTACTATGTAAATTCACATGTATTAGATTCATGATGTACATTATAGCTTAAACAAAAGTGAGAACACTAAGTATGAATTCATATAAGCATGTGTGTCTCAAATACTATACATGTATGTCAAGGATCTAATAAACATGGAATGAACATACTAATCCATAGACATCAAAAACATGCTATAAATAATGATATGAAAGCATGTAAAGAATAATAAGGAGTTAAGAATTGTTACCAAAACCTAGAAGGCAACTCTCCTTGTCTCCAAAACATGGTGGTCATCTCCACCAAATCTTCCCTTGAAAGTGATGCATCCAATTGATTTCCTTTAAGTCCGGAACGCATCCACTCCAAGGTGTCATCACTCTCACGTCATGTGAGAGCCCACACCTACATCAAAATTCTTAGGGGTGGTCTTTGGTACCCATACTCTTTTGGGTCCATGGGGGTTAGTACCTTCTCTAACCCAAACAAAATTCTTTGCTAAATTAGGAGTATGTAATCTATCATAACAAAATTTAGCAAGATGGCCCTTACGTCCACAATGTGTACAAGTGTACACATGAGCATACATTGTGTGATGGTGTCCGTGAGAAGCATGTGTATGCCGTGGAGGGTGTGCATGAAAAGATGGAACTTGTTTCTTTCGAACCAAGGTTTCCAACCGTGAGTGGTTCATGGCACATTGGCTCATAGTGGAGCCCAAACAATCTACTCTCTTCTTTAACATACAAATATCATCAATAATTTTAGAAGAAGAGGTACATGCATTAGGTAGACTAGATGAAGAAGCTACAGCATGGCAAACATGTGCATCAATTTTATTTGCAAAACAATATTCTTATCTAAACAAACATTCAACTCATTTGAAATAGAAATGATTTGTTTTTCAAAGCAACATTCTCTTTTAAAACAAAATCAACTTTAGAAGACAAATTTTCATTTTTCTTCAAAAGAGTTTCACAATCATTTTAGACTTTAAAATTTATTTTCTTTTAAAGCAAGTTCCAATTGAGATCTCAATGAATCCCTTTCATTATAGACCTCAACCTTTTCTTGCAAAACACAATCAAGTCTAGAATGCAAACACTTATTTTCTTTTTCAATTTCTAGACTTTTCTTTTTCAAAATCTTATATTTTTCAATTAGTTTTTCACACACAATAGAAAGTTCCTCATTCAAAGCATGGGCATCAATATGATCATTTGAAGAACTAGCATCATCATCACTATCTAATGGAGTTTCCGAGTGTACCTCAAGGGAGTCATTCCCTTGGACCATGAAGCATTGTGAATCGGATTCTCCGCTAGATTCCTCCTCTTGGATTTGTACTTGAAGCTCGGAGGTGGTGGTTGTTGTCAATTTGTTCCACACTGCAAAAGCGGAATCAAGATTAGAAACACACATAAGATAATCTTTAGGTAATGTGCTTCTAATGGCCTCTAGGGCTTGTGCATTGGTCCCTATATGATTGCGATCACTAAGGAAGGATTCCTTGGTAATAGCAAGATAAACTTTATGACCTAGGTTTGTAAATAAACGGTCATCCTAATCTTCCAAACATGAATGTTGGAAGGGTCATACATAGGTGGGGTCATGAGGGCCATGGAAAACTATATGTGTGCAAACAAGCAAATGCAAACAATAGATTAGCAAGCAAATGGATCTCACTCCTAGGATGTTAAGCCTAAGTATCAGGAGCACTAGCTCTGATACCAATTGAAAAAACACCTAGAGGGGGGGGTGAATAGGTGTTAGTGCTAATCTAAAAACTAAATTACAAAACTAAGTGCGCTAATGACGGAAGCTAATGCAAATTATGCACAAACTAATACAATACAACAAGTGTAGCCGAATTCCCCTTGCGAGGCTCTGGACTAACTCCCCTTGATTCCCCTTGAAATGGGTTGAGGTGCTATGTGAAGCTCTTGTTGGATGAGTATAAGCTAGGCACACACACACAAGCAATCCAAGCAATATGAAATACACACAATCAAGCCAAGCATATAAGAATGAATTGCAATATAAAAGATGCAAGGCAACACAAGCAATGTATAAGATATGTATGCAATAAAGGAATGATGCTTGAATGAAATGATGCTTGCACAAAGTAAAGAGAGTAGAGTTGAGAGAAATTGGATCAAACGCTAACACAAAGATTTGTTTCGAGGTTCGAGTACCCAACTCTACATCCCCGCCTACACCACCGTGTAGGATTTCCAATCCACTATCTCTCACCGAGGGAACCTCTACCGAAGAGGATTTGTTACAACTCTAGGAGTACCAAACTCCTCTCTCAAACAACCACCTCACAACCGAGGGGTGGGCCCGTAGCCAATACAACAACCAACACCTCTACCGAAGAGGGCTACAACCAAACTCAATCACCTCTACCGAAGAGGGATCCAAACCAACAACCCAATACAACAATCTCCACCTCTACCAAAGAGGGAGCAACTCAAGAAATCAAGGGTTTACAACAAGTGGTATATTTCAACCACAAACCTCTTTCCTTTTTCTTTTTCCACAAAAACAAGATCCTAAATAGTTTAGGATAGAAGATATAGCTCAAGTGTGGAATCAAAGTGTTTTTGGAAACAAGCAACAAAGAAAAACTACTTGGGAAATCTCTTGTATATGATAGAAAATGAAATACCAAATCAAAATCCCAAAACCTAGTTTTCTTTGATTTTCCAAAAACCCAAAACAAATAAAGATGAGAAGTATTAAAGCCCCAAAAACTCTTTTTAAAACTCTTTTAAACACTTCAGAAAACTGGAAATTTTTCTCTTAGAAAACTTGGCCAAAATCCCCAAAGAGATGGGGTTTATATAGCCCCTATACAAAACTAGCCGTTAGGCTGATGTTGGAGCCAGTCGACCGGTCCGGTCGACCGCCAACGGTCAGAATTATGACCGTTGGGCAACTGCGGTCGACCGGCCCGGTCGACTCAGAAAACCCGAGAGCAGAGCTCTCAACTCGGTCGACCGTCCGGTCGACCGTGTCTGTGCCTAACAGACGTGCACGTCTGTGCACGTCGGTCGACCCGAACGGTCGACCGGCCCTTGGTGCGGTCGACCGTCAGGGTCGACCGACCAGCCTGTCAGCACAAAAACAAGGTCAGAAAATTTGGAAAATATTTTATAAAAAATCTTTTATCTCTTTTAAAAATACCATAAAAATTGTTTTATCATTTTATATTGAAACTCAAACAAGTGATAAAAATTTCAAGACAATATATCAACATATCAATTCATTTTTGTGTCTTGCCAATTTTATCAAAAACAAAACTTGTATTTTTATCAAACTTGATTTTTCCAAAACATGAATAGGATAGTCAAAATAAGTTTGTCTAGCAAGTTTAAAGCATGTATGTATATCTAGAACAAATCTAATATACATAGAAATAAAGTAAACTTGTTTTGATCTACTATTCATGAAAACCAAATCCAAAACATGAAAACGTGTGTGTTGTTGTGCACTTGAGCATATCAACTAAACTAAGCTTTACAAATGGATCTAAAACTCTATCTAAACTAGGATACCTAAGTCTTCTTGCCGATCTTCCATCTTCAAGTAGACTCGATCCCAAACGCGTGATCCTCCAAGTGCAAAGGTATGATCTTTAAGCTTTGGCACCGAATCAACATGGAAAGCTTCTAAACTCCTTGTTGAAGCTAATCACCAACTAATATCTTGGTTAATGATCTGAAATTTAAACAACACAAGATTATTAGTAAACATAACTACATGAGTTGATCATCATCAAAACTAGAGTGGAAGGCCATTGGGCCAACACAGAGCTCTCTGGCGGTCGACCGGATCGGTCGACCGGCCCTCCAGCCAGACTGGCGTGCACGTTCTGTGCACGTCGGTTGACCGACTCGGTCGACCGACTCCTGGCTCGGTCGACCGGCCCGGTCGACCGGCAGAAGCTAGAAACAGGGATTATGGGTATTGGAAACTTGGCTTTTTGACTTAAATAAAATCCCATAAAATCTCTAAAAATCTAAAAAAATAGTTTCAGTATAATACTTTGATATACAAACATGTTTGAGTAAAATCAAGACATGTTACAAATATTTTGAACTATTTTTATAACTTAGAAATGCTCAAAACAAAATCTGTATTTTCCAAATAGATTTTTTTAAAACTTCTCCAAATACAAAAACAAGATATTTTAAATACTTTTAAAGCATAGAGTGTATGGATATGATCCACTGCACATACATGATGAAATATCTATGTTTTTGATAATAAGCACTAAAAAGGCTTTGGTTAAAGACATGTATACTTTGAATACCAAAAACCAAACCGGTATTTTCCCAAAATGAAAACACTTTTGTATTTTACCAAAATGAAAATTATTTTATGAAAACTTATCTAAATCTTGTGTGTGAGTGTATATGGTATACTTGAGCAATCCACCAACTATTCTATCCTTTACATTTTATCTAAAACAAAATCTTAATAAAACAAACCTAAACACAAGTCTCCTCTTGAAGTCTTCACTTGAAGTCTTCTTCTCCTTCTTGACTTGGTCCAAACTTTGATCCAAAGAGTTAGACTCCTCTTGAGTACTTAATGTGGTCTTGATGCATAGGCTCTTGAATCAAACTGTGTTAGCTCCAAAACTTGACTTTAAATCTTTTGTTGAAACTAAACACCTACTAAGATCTTGATCACAAATCTGAGACTAATTAAATACAAGATCATTAGTACTATAACTACATGAGTTGATCATCATCAAAACTAGAGTGATGGGCCTTTGGGCCAACAATCTCCCCCCTTTTGATGATGATAAAACTCATGGAGTTATATATGCATGGATTAAAGTAAAGCTTCAAAGAAGCTCCCCCTTAACTCATGCATAACAATAAACAAATATATATTCAATGAAGCACTCAATGAAGCACATGAAACTAAATAAACATATACACATCAATAAGGTGAGAGACAAAACATAAATCCAAAATCCTTTTTCCAAAAACTTTTCTCCCTCTTTTTGTTTAAACTTTCAAAATCATTCTCCTAATTTTTACAAAACAAAAGATGCATAAACACAATGCATAAACATGCATAAACTCAAATATGCATATATAAACTCAAAATCTTTCTCCCCCTTTTTGTCAATCATCAACAAAGGGGTTAAAGTAAAAACACAAACAATGTTCTTCCCCTTTTTGTCCGAAACAAAAATCAATAAAGGGGTGAAATCAAACTAATCAATAATAAGGATATATGCGATATACATTCATGAAGAGGAAGACGCTAAGTTAACTTCCTACATACATGCATTACATGAAGAAGGGATGACAAGCCCTAACTCACATAACACATATTATGCAATGCATAAGAGGAGATGTGAAGCTCCCTACACACGTGTATCGCATAAAGAAGAGTTGTCAACCTCCTCATTATAAGATATACTCAACATGAATCTATATGTAGAAGAGATGTTAAGCTCCCCTTGCATATAGCAATACAAATCAAAACACAAATTTTGAGATTTACTCAAGGTAATAAAACACATTTTGAGATACCTTTGTAAATAAACAAAATTTTATGATTCTAATTGTAAATAAACAATACAAATTTTGAATTCTTCTTAAATCAACAAATCAAGATATCACAAGATATAGATACCATATGAAGAAGGAAATGTGTGATACCAAATTGAAATCAAAAAATTGAAATCGAAACATTTTTACATTTGATACCAATTTAAATTTACATTAAATTTTAATATCAATAGAAATACATGAAAAATTTTGATACCAAGTAGGTAAAATATATTGATACCAAATGAAATTTAAATTCAATTGGAAATTGAAATATATGGATACCAATTGAAATATATGGATACCAATTGAAATAAATAGATATCAATTGAAGTATATTGTAAATTTTGATATCAATAAAAATACCTATTGAAAATAATGCATAAACTTATAAAAAGTACCAATTGAGAAATCAATTGAAATCAAGATTTAATTCAAGCTTAACATAAACATACTTTGTGTTTTAAATATGTAAATATCTTGCAACTCAAGCACAAACAAATCATATATATGTATGAAAAGAGAATACCAATAGAAATTGATATTATTTGAAATTTAAAGCATACATATATAGAAAACAAAATATGAGTATATACAAAAAATTATCAATTGAGATAACAATTGAAAATATGACGTAAATCAAGTATATAACTCATAAAAACTACCATTTTCATGCACAAGATAAAAGATTTTTAATAAGGCATACAAGGCATGCTCGCCCATCCGTCCGCCCTTAACGGGGTTGGTAGGATTTTCAAAAACTAGAGTTTGAAAATATTTTTATAATGAAAACACTAACAAATGAAGAATAAATAACTAGTTAAATTAATTTTTGAAAAACTAGTTAAAGATCCTTCAAAACATGAAACCAAATCATATGTCTATCATGAAACATACTAAATACATAAAGGTTGACACTCGAAATCTATAAGGCTCAAAAATAGTCATGAAACAAAGTCATGAATAAACAAATAAAATGTGAGTGTACAAGAATCATGTAATTAGCATTTTCCATGAAGATAATCAATGAAGCTCAAAACAAATATCATTTAATCAAACAAGTGATAAACATGAAAATTAATTTTACATATAAAGATGAAAATTATAAAAATTCATTTTTCATCTAAAAACAAACTTCTAGGTATATGTATGTTTTTATCCAAAACTAGTAATATGCATACATATCTCAAACATAAAAAGAGTCCATAATATAAATTGCATGAAGGCAAATGACTCAAGGGGTATACATGTATATTTATTAGTTTTGAACAAAAATAGCGTATACATGAAGTAAAACATGTAAATAGGCAAAACAAGTGTAAATGAGAAAATCATCAAAACTAGGCTATACATGTGCATGTAGTGAGTACAAATGAGCAATGAAGTGCAAACGTATATGAATCAAATGTTGCTCACTACTTGTACAAGTATATATCTAAGTTTTGACAAAAACTACATCTAAACTAGTATTTACCACATGAAGCATAAAACATAATGATAAAAAACAAAACATGCTAAAATCATATATGTATATATATTAAAGCATGTAAACAAAAGGAGTTTAGAGATAGTTACCAAAACATAAGAACCATACTCCAAATCTTCAAAACATGGTGGTTGTCCCACCAAACCTCCTTGATAGCGGTGCATCAAATGTATGTCCATCAAGTCCATGTGCATCCACCATCAAGGCACCAACTCTCTCACGTTTTGTGAGAGCCCGCACCTACATCAAATACAAAAGGTGAGAATTTTGGTACCCATTTTCTTTTGGGTCCTCGGGGTTAGCATTGTAAGGAACCCAAACATTCTTATTAGCAAAACTTAAAGAATTAATTCTATCATAACAAAATCTTGCTAAATGGCCTTTGCGGCCGCAATGTGTACACTTGTACACTCTACTATGCACATGTGAATGAGAATGATAATGGCGTGCAAAATGTGCATATGCATGTTATGGGTGAGGTGCATGAATATGTGGAGCTTGTTTCTTTTGAAAAAAGGATTCCAATCTAGAATGGTTAAATGCACATTTGCTCAAAGTTGAGCTCAAACAATCTTTTTATATTTTTCAAAAATTTAACTTCATTTTTATCAATAGTTGTGACATGAAAAGCATGATCAACAGACTTTTTCTTTTTAGAAACATTAACTTTTTTCTTTTTCAACAATTTTTCTTTTTAAAGAGTTGTTTTCTTGCAAAGCAATTTCTTTTTGTTTTTCCACCAAACAAATTTATTTTTCATAGCATTATTTTCTTCACACAAATCATTCAATTTAGATAGCAAGAAAATATTTTCATTTTTTAAACTTTCATTTTCTTTTGAAACATTTTCAAAACAAGTTTGAAAAGAATCTTTTTATTTTAACATGCAATCAAATTTATTTTCATTTTCTTGTTGTCCTTTTTAAGCATGTCATATTTTTCTAGAAGTTATTGACAAAATGAAGCAAGTTCATTGTAAGACATATCAACATCCTCTTCTAGCTCGGATTCGGTGTTTACCTCAAGAGGGTTATCCCCTTGGACCATGTAGCATACGTTGGAAGTTTCACTTCCAACATCCGAGTCTCTCCCCGCATAGTATTGTTCTTGTTCGCCAAGGGAGATGATGGTGTTCCATACTACAAAAGCCGAGTCAAGATTAGCAACCCTACATAAATAATCATTATTTAGGGTACTCTTCAAAGCATGAATGGCTTTTGAGTTAGCCTCAATATACTTGCTATTATTAACATGTGAATCTTTAATAGTGGCAAGGTAAACATGAATGCCTAGGCCTTTGAGGTACATAGACATCTTAACCTTTCAAGTTTGGATGTTAAGAATGTCAAAGGTTGGAGGTGATATGAAATCCATGTGTATGTAAATAAATATTGTGATTAGCTATAAAATGAGGATCTTTAACTCAAGGTTGTTAAACCCAAATCAAGAGCACTTGACTCTGATACCAATTGTAATCACCAAGAGGGGGTGAATAGGTGACTAGCTAATCTAATGGTCAATTAATGCGGAATAAAAACTATTAATGCAAACTAAAACTTCTTAAGCTAAATACCAAGTATAACACAAGAGTGTATCCGGATTTTCCGTGAAGGGCTCTGGACTAACTCCTCAAGATTCCTCTAGGTAAGAGTTGAGGTGCCGCTTTGACACTTTTGATTGAATACAAGTGTTAGCAAACAATCTACAAGCATATAACAATATAAGCACAATATATCAAGCATATAAAGTTAAAGACAATATGAGCATGCAAGATATAAAGACAAGTAAGAGATAGAGAGAGAGCAATCGCAAACACGGGAGAATTGTTTCGAGGTTCGAGCACACTTGCTCTACGTCCCCGCCTTCAACACTTGAAGGATTTCCACTATAATCGATTCCTCCGGATCACTCGGTGCCACAACACCTACAAGGAGTTCCCACTAGAACTCTTGGACTCTCTAGTCCCTCTCTTGTTCCTGCAAGAACAACACACCGCAAGCACGCAAGCTTGCCGAAGCCGCACCTCTACAAAGAGCTCTCACTAGAACTCGAAACACCGCAAACACACAAGTCCGCCTCCTCAATGCTCTTTGGTGATCACAACAGTTTGATCACCTAAAAATAATCTTACAACAACTCTCTTATAGGATGGATATATCAATGGAAAGCTCAAGTGTTTGTGAGAAAAACAAGGATGAAAGTTGTGGTGAAAAACTCAAGAATCACTTTTGAAAACACTCTTGATAAACTTCTTTTTGAATTGGAAATATTTGCTCTCAAACTAGTGGAGAAAACTTCTGAAATAGATGGGAAAAATTAGGTTTAAAACTCTCCAAAAATCTTGTTTAAACAGTCAAAGAAACCCCCTTTTATAGACCTAGAAAAAACTAGCTGTTGGGGGCAAAACTGCAGCCTGGACGGCTGTCGGTCGACCGGCCAACGGTCAGATTTCTGACCGTTGAGCCAGCGGTCGACCGGCCCGGTCGACCGTGGCCTGGAACAGAGAGCAGAGGTCTCTGCCGGTCGACCGGCCCTCCAACCAGACTGGCGTGCACGTTCTGTGCACGTCGGTCGATCGACTTGGTCGACCGGCAGAAGCCAGAAACAGAGATTATGGGTATTGAAAACTTGACTTTTTGACTTAAAAAAAATCCTATAAAATCTCTAAAAATCTATAAAAATAGTTTCAGTATAATACTTTGATATACAAACATGTTTGAGTAAAATCAAGACATGTTACAAACATTTTGAACTATTTTTGTAACTTAGAAATTTTGGCTCAAAACAAAATCTGTATTTTTCCAAATAGATTTTTTCAAAACTTCTCCAAATAAAAACAAGATATATTAAACACTTTTAAAGCATAGAGTGTATGGATATGATCCACTACACATACATGATGAAATATCTATATTTTTGACAATAAGTACTAAAAAGGTTTTGATTAAAGACATGTATACTTTGAATACCAAAAACCAAACCGGTATTTTCCCAAAATGAAAACACTTTTGTATTTTACTAAAATGAAAATTCTTTTATGAAAACTTATCTAAATCTTGTGTGTGAGTGTAAATGGTATACTTGAGCAATCCACCAACTATTCTATCCTTTACATTTTATCTAAAACAAAATCTTAATAAAACAAACCTAGACACAAGTCTCCTCTTGAAGTCTTCACTTGAAGTCTTCTTCTCCTTCTTGACTTGGTCCAAACTTTGATCCAAAGAGCTAAACTCTTCTTGAGTACTTGATGTGGTCTTGATGCATAGGCTCTTGAATCAAACCGTGTAGCTCCAAAACTTGACTTTAAATCCTTTGTTGAAGCTAAACACCTACTAAGATCTTGATCACAAATCTGAGACTAATTAAACACAAGATCATTAGTACTATAACTACATGAGTTGATCATCATCAAAACTAGAGTGATGGGCCTTTGGGCCAACATTCTCGGTAGTATGCGGTTGATCGTTGGATGGAGGGGGCACCGTACATCTAGCGATTCTGATGGCCTTATCGTTGGATGCTACGTCACCGTTGATGGCTTGCTTTCTTGGGGCCACCGTCGATTTGGAAGAGGCTTTTGACGAATGTTTTTGGGTTTTTAGGGGAGAGATCTTGAGTGTAAAGACTCAGATCTTATTGAAAACACCATTTTTGTGGTAGAGAATTTTTGTTGTGAATGATCAGATGGTCAATCCACACCACAAACGAGAGTGTGTATTTAAAGTATAAATGTAAAATAATAAACACAACACTGAAAGCAGATGAGGACACAATATTTTTATGTGGACTCAAATTGGGAAAAAAATCATGGGGAGGAGGGGGGAGGAAAATTCATTATAATTCGCTTTTTTTACAAGAATGACAAGTATGTATGAGTGTTTCTTTGAATTGAGATCTAATCGAAAGTCCAAGGTCCTAGTGGAAAGTTGGAGGGTCCCCTCTCCCCCTGGAGAAGAAGGTCTATTTGTACTGAATTGTAAATCCTGAGGCGGATGAGGTGTTCGAGAGATTTGCGTAGCTGCATGATCTTCATATGCGAATTTATTGTAACAGTCAGGATTGCTGGCATGATGGTTGAGATTACATGCAAGGAATTTCATAGTTATCCGCCTTGAGAGCATGGGTGTTGCACGTCTTCAAGGTGGGAAAGAAAAGGTGGCGTGATTACAGACGGAGATCTCGACGGTTGTTACTGAGGGCTTCCAGGTGAAGTCAGGAATGTTGGACTGCTGGTGTCTTCAGAGAGTGATGCCTCCAGAATGGGGGTTCGCTCCGGTATAGCTTCTGGGTGGCGGCGCTTTGAAGGTTGACTTGAATTTGTGCTGGAGTGATTCTGGGAACTGTGAATGTTCTCGGGAGGGTCCGATGTGAAGGAGGCAGTTGATTGTTGCGAAAACTTCAAAAATGAGAGTTGATTGCTTGGACACGTGTTAGCATTTTGCTGAGGGTCAATTTTTAACCACTACATCCCGTTCCCCAACTTTGTGAGAAACTTAGTTAACTAGCTGTGGTAGATTATCGCGTGCACTATATGTGAGGAAATTGTTTTCCCAATAAAAGGTTAAATTTGAGGAAGAATTTTTTTCTTTTCCCAGTCAATTAATATCAAATGGTAGTTTGTATAAATCAAAAAACTTTGTGGATGTTATTATATAATTAAAATTTTACATGATTATTTCTTAAAAGTGTGGCAAAAATTCATAGTAGCCTTGGACAACATAGCCTGTTTTTTCCCCCTAATTACTCGATGGGAGACGAATAAACCTCTAGGTGATTGGATTACCAATTTATGTCACTAGGATTTTATATTCTGAAAGGCTTAACCAGGAATCTAGCAAGTGATTCTTAGCCGCGGAAAAAAAAAAAGAAGAAATGAAAAGGAAACGAAAATGAAGAAGAATCCTTGCTATGTATATAGCAAGCAATTCAGTCATGAATGATTCCTGAAAGAGAAAGGGCCTAAATCTCCACTGGCAAAAAAGCATGCCACTTGTGTGTGCCTCCCGCTACATTGATGGGTCTTCTTCACAATTAAAGAATCATGTCTCAATCCCATCTCATCTCCCTGGTGTGCATTCCAATGGTACATGCATGTGGGCCCTTTGATGGGAGCCCTTTGTCCAATTTTATTGTTCTTCCATTTTTTTCAAAAAACTTTCATTTAACATCCTTCCATATACGTATAACTCTAAAAAAATTGTATTTACAAATCACATGTCACTCTCATGAACCTTTCAGTTGTTCTATAAAAACATCTTAAATGACTCTAATACTTCTCCTTTTTAAATAAATTGAAATGATATGTAAAAAATAAGTATGATCTATTCATTTTAGAAATTATCTGAAAAAACCTGAAGTTTCGTAGTAAATTATCCGTGAATATATACATAGATTTTTGAAAATTATATATAATTAAAGAAGTTTAATGGGGTGATATGGCAAAATTTTTTCATCATCATAATCATCATTATTGATTTTTGAAAGTTTACTTTAATCATAACCCATGATGAGACACTGTTAAAGTCACAAGATTACAATAAAAATCGTACCAGAGACAGTGGTGATATACAACATGATTGTATAAGGGGCCACCATTAAGAAGATAAGGTTGATGTCAATTTTTCTTTCAGATCTGATAAGGATAATGATAAAATAAATAAAGTTATGCGAGTTTAAAAGGTAACATTTATAGTTTATTTCTATGTCCATAGAAATTACATTAGATGAGATGAGAAGAAAACGACCCTACTAATATCCGTAATCATCAACCGTCTATATAAGGAGATCACCACTTCTCTGCTTTCTACTCATATCCTCTTTCACTCCTCTCCTTGTGGCTATTATTTCAGTTAGTAGAAGAGAGAGAGAGAGAGAGAGAGAGAGGAACCAAGATTCAAGATGCTGGGGGTGTTCAGCGGAGAGGTGGTGGAGGCACCGCCGGAGCTGGTGGCCGCCGGTAGCAGAACCCGTCGCCGAAGACACGGGGAACGGAGCTCGTCGCTCGATTCCTGCGTGCATCTGAGCCTGCTGTCTCTCTGCAGATTGGCTCCCTTGCTCACCTTGTCTACTCTCATGCCAATCAGTCTCCCTTTTCTCCAAGGTTTCAGCATATCTTAATTTTTACCTGTCCTTTTCCATTTATGCGTTAAAAGAAAATCTTAAACCATAAATGAGAATATTAGTGATTATAAGGAATTTATGTTATCAATTTTCTAGTTTTGCTCAAAAGAGTAATTTTTTTTAATATGTTGGTGGTGTTCTTACAGCTTGCGACCCCAATCAAACTAGTGATGGAATTTAATTTTCTTTAAATTAAATGTTCAATAGAAAAGGCTACTACCATATGATCCTGATGAGCTTTCTTGTATAATTCAAAAAAAAAAAAAAAATGACAATTCTCAATAAAATTTCAGTCTCTTCCAAGCAATGTTTTGGGGTTAATATTAGAGTAGCTTCCAGGGGACATATATAAGCTGACTTACATTACACAGGCAACCATGAAAATTCCTTAACTTGTAAATATTGCTGAACTCATATTGGATGATTTTTGAACCTTTTCAGAAAATTAAAGCAAATCTACATAGCAACAACCGGTTGTTATCTTGAAAATCTAAGCTTGCAATTTCAGGATATGATGTCCTAAAAGATAGAACCCATGAATTGCTCTGTGTCATACTTTAATTCATCATTCATATGGCTAACATTGGAGTTATGCAGATTATTTGGTGCCAAGGATGACATATTCTGCGTGTTCGAAGGGGTTCTTGATAATCTTGGGAGACTGAGGCAGCACTATGGCCTATCCAAGGAAGCAAATGAAGTGATGCTACTAATAGAGGCATACAAGACTCTCCGAGACAGAGCTCCGCATCCAACAAGCTTTATGCTTGGTCACCTTGACGGGAATTTCTCCTTTATAATCTTCGATGAAACCACTTCAACCTTGCTTGTAGCTTCTGTGAGTCTCTGCCTTCAGCGCTTACATACCGTTGGTGATTAATTTCTTAAGTTTTCTTGCTTCTACGGAGCTTAACGATTGGAATAATGTAACAGGATCCAAACAGCAAGGTCCCCTTGTACTGGGGGATAACTTCTGATGGATGTATAGCGTTTTGCGATGATGTTGATCTGCTTAAAGGGTCGTGTGGCAAGTCACTTGCACCGTTTCCTCAAGGTAATTGAAAATTGAAATTGGAATTCTCTGATTTGGATGCTTTTTCACTCTGTAACAGCATCATTTCTGTACATCAGGATGCTTCTATTCAAATAAACTTGGAGGGCTGAAAAGTTATGAGAAGCCCAAGAACAAAGTGACCGCGATCCTAGCAGATGATGATGAAGAGCTTTGTGGTGCCACTTTCCTGGTAATTATTTTCTTTAACGAGACATATATAATGAAAGACTTATGCTATTTTGTTAACTTTCGTAGCTTAATTTGAACATGTTAGTTGTCAGTGGAGTTTATGTAATTTCAGTCAGAACAACTCCAAATCGACTACATGGTACTGTTGTGCAAGTTGTTGCAATAGATTATGATTCTTTTCAACAATGTAGCAAGATTAAGTCTAATAAGTTTCAACTATGTATAAAGATTTATTCCAAATTGGGCATACGAGTGTAGTATATGTAAGAATTTCAAATGGAAATTCTTAAATATGCTAACTAGTGTAATTATACAGCGCAGAAGATGAGTAAATGGTCGGTAAACAAGAAAATATTCATCTTATAATCAACTTTTTACTACATTGTGGTGTCCTTAACTGTTTGGCAAATTTTACATTGTGAGGGAAATAAGCATGTGGCATTGTATAAAGCTGATGAGCGCTTCACCTTCTGTTTTTTTTTTTCATCTTCTTTGAGATCTAATTTACGCCGACATGTTTAGGTGGAAGAAAATGCAGTTGTCATGGGGACGTACTAAAAACTTTTATCTCCATGACCAAGCAAAAGAGTACTGTACAGAGAAAGCAGGTCCGACAATGTGGCACCATGTGAATTGTGGGTATGTGGAGGACATCACTGCGAGTACCAGGCGCGTAATTGTAATGTAATAAGTGCAGCATATTGTGAGCTTGTTTCCCTTTGTTGTGTTTATATAATGTAAAATTTGTTTAACAATGTACTGTACTGGATGCTTAACAATGCTACAGTTTCTACCTAAGCAAGTAATGTGTGTTCTCCTGTATACTCATTGAGCTATAGAATAGTACTATCAAATGTAAGGGTGAAAAGGAAAGAAACAGGGAGAAACTCTGAATATCCATGGCAATAATTTTGTCAAGTTACTATGCATATAAATCTACACAAAAAAATCCTGAGAGGGATATGATAGGGAATCATTCTCTAAACTACATGTTAGATCTAAATAATTAGAAGGTTTGTTTTTCAGTTTAGGTCACATAAGTAGGAAGGGTACTCGCCTAGGTTTTCCAAAAGGGGATAGGCTAGGAAGAGTTTTTAAGACTGTATCTAATGTTAGATTTTCAAAGGCAAGGTAAATCTCCATCGACTCTAAAGAACTATATCTTTCTTGATATTCAAAAGTATAGAATACGAGTTACTTAAACCCATATGATTATGTCTCCTTATATAGACCACACAAGATTAAATCATATTCTAATTATGAATCAAAATACTAGTAGACTGTAAATACTTCAAATACTATTTCTATAATATAATATGTTTTTATATCTTATATTCCTCCTCAAACTCATAATGGTACAACATCGAGAGTTTTCCAATAAAAACTGAAAAACAAGTAAAACTGCTAAATTTGTCAGCATGTTGATGCTCAATTGATAAATGAATTACCCAAGTGAGTTGTAAAGTAGCCGAGTTGTCAAAAAGAATTATCGATTTACTAAAATACCCAAGATAAGTTTCTAAGGGGCCAAGAACAAATTTCCGAAACACCAAATGTGATGCGGACATCAAGTCAAGATGAAAGATCCGAATAGACGGATCCAGGAAGTCCCAGTTCGAGTTGAAGAAGTTGTAAAATTTTTAATATTTTTCTCTTCTTTATTTTTGTTTTTTAGTTTCTTTATTTTGGTTTTTTTAGCTTCTAAAATTTTGATTGTAATTCTATTTTGATTAGGTGTTTGAGTTTTAATTGGATTCAAATCTTATAAAACCTATATAAGGCTCTCATATATCAACAATAAGCAATGAAGAATTTTGATAAGAATCTGCGAGTGATTTTATCTCCCAAAGTTGTTTAGAATTGAATTTCTCCCTAATTAAACCCTACCCCTACCTTTTTCTCTCTCCTGCTTCCTTACCTCAGCTGTCATCTCTCTCTTTTTCTTTCTTCTTCTCTCTCTTCTCCACACCAGTTAAAGAATCAATGCTGGCTCCTCCTGTTCTCTCTCTATCTCATCTCACGTGCGCCACCGGCCATCACTACTGTGCCATCACCATAGTTAAAGCATCAATTGATTTTTCGGCCATAACTTCTACATCCGGACTCTAATTCAAATGATTTTCATGGCATTGTGATCTTGACAATGAGAGCTTTGCATTGGTCCTCCACAGATTACTAAGATCTCTGTGGTTCTCAGTGAACAATTTTCTTTATCACGGTTTATTTATTTGTGAGTTGATATCTACCTCTGTTATTTTATTGATTTAATCTGCTGCCACAAATATTGAGATTATGAGATTCTGATAGCTCTGTAGTTTTTAGCTCTTTTATATTAATTTTACAATTTTTTGCCATCATAATTAATGGTGCATTACCTTATTTCTGATCTAAATCGGTACCGCTGCATTAACACTTTTGTTAAACCCATGATCCTGTATTATAGTTTTGATTATTTTCCTATCCAAGATAGTATAATTGGTGAAATGTAGTGTAGTTTTGTCCTATCTCTAATTTCTGACTCACACGCGTCATGTTTCACATTAATTTAGTATCAGAGCACGTTTGGGTAGGATTTGCATAATTAGTTCACGTTTATTTTCTTTATCACATTTAGTTTAAATTTTTATCAAAAATAAATAAAAATTAAGAAACAATGAAAGGTAAGCCTGTCCCTGAAATTTTGTATGATTGGTGTAATAACCTAAGAAGTGTATTTAACATGGTTTTATAATTAAGGAACGTCAAATGCGAAAAATTTCCATCTTGAGTTAAGCCGATGTGGCCAATTGGATTGGTCAAATTGGGGTTTGACTAACCCAACAATTTTAGAAAACAATTTTTTTTAAAACCAAAAAATTCAAAATCCAAAACCGAAAAAAATTCAACTAGTCTAGAATTGCAGATTCCCATCTTTACTTAGGATCTCATTGTGCATACCTACCCATAGTGGTAACCCATACTTGCTAAGAGAGACTAGTGAACCACACACCACTTGGATCCCCAATAATTTGCAACTATACTCATCGACATACAAGATAAGCTTGAAGCCCTGACTCAAACCTCAAACTGAATTGAGGAAAGACTAGTCAAGTTAGAGATTACAGGTGAATCACCCAAGACTAAGGAAATCCCATTGCGACCAAATGCTAAACGAAACATCCAACACAATGCACATAATCATAATGAGCAAAACCTTATAAGCACTAAGTTGGATGTACCTTCTTTCGATGTCGCTTGACCCTGAACTTTTTCTAGATTGGATAAAACAACTTGATAAATAATTCACACGGTATGATCTCACTGAGCCTAGGAAAATTAAGTATGTCGTGAAAAAACTGACTAGCCAAGTTAGTCAGTACTGGATCAACTTAGAGATTATTCGTGCAGCTTGTGGTCAAGATCAGATTAATACATATCATAGAATGAAAGATGAGCTGAAGAAAGTATGTGTCGATGTCGTTTAGTCTTTGTCTCATGGATGAGTAGCATCAATAAATCAAGGCAACAAATCAGCAAAAGATTATGTGGCAAACTTCGATGAGTTCCTCATCAGATGTAATACCCTTAATACTGAAGGACAAGCTAAAATTCTCTCTAAATTCAGAGCCAGACTTAGAGGTGACTTGCGAACTGAACTTTTAGTTAGAAGCATCACAGAGTTAAAAGCAGCCTACGCGTTTGCTCAAGATCTATATTTTCTTAGGTCTAACTACAACACTAAGAGTTTTGATTCAAAATCAAGTACGTTTAGAATTTCATTGTGATACCCCTAAATTTTCACACACCAACTGTATCGATTAAACTGCAGTCTGGGCAGGACCTTTAGAGTCTCTATAATATGATACATAAATCCAGCAGTTCAAATATAGGTAGAATCTAACATGGGAGAGAAATACATATCATACACATGTTGGCTCAAGGTTACAATCATCGATTTCTTATTTTGATGATTACAAAACTCATGTGGTGATGAGGTACTAATCAAGTTCAGGTGTTTAAGTTTTTCGGGGTTCAAAGAAGATTTAGCTTCATTCTTCCTCAAAAGGAAGGTGTTAAAGTGCTTAAGCTTACTTAAGAGAATGGGATTCAAGATCGGACGATCAAGAAAGGATTTTTGGAGAAGCCTACATGAAGGATGCTTGAAGACATGTAGAACCTGATGTAAGAAAATAGAATGTTTAAATGTAGGGTATTGAATTGATGCTAAAGATCACACACACAATACAAGATGTCATGTTTAGTTTTTGAATTTTGGTATTTTATAAAATAATTATTGATACATGCTCTATATTTTTTCATATTTTTATATACAGTTTCAAACATGTATCTCATAATCTATATGTTGCCAATTTTTTTATGCATATATAAATTATTTAAAATATGTTCTATTTCAAAAACTATCTTTAAAATAGTTTTTAGGGTAGGTCGGTCGACTGACCAATCGACTGTTCTATGTGCAAAGCAAATGCACAGCTGCCGGTCGACTGGGCGATCGACCTTTTGTGCACAAACAGCTTATGTACGTTTGTCAGCCGACCGACCAGTCGACCGCCAAACCTATCAGTACTCAACTATTGACTTCGGTCGACCAGGCCGTCGACCGACTGATAAATTTTTCTAAACTCCAAGTTACTGTTGGAGGTTCAGTCGACCGACCGGTCGATCGACTGAAAAATATTTTTGATCCTTAGTTACTGTTGGAGGGATCGGTCGACTGGCTTGCAATGGCTAGTTTTGAGCTAGGCTGTGCGATCGACCCGTCAGTCGACTGACAGGCTATCTCTGCTACAATATTGACTAGTTTTTAAATTTTCTAGATTTTTGACTTTTCTCCACTGGGTATTTTCGTAGTTTTTTAGTCTAATCACCCACCTAGTACGCTGGTTTACTCCTCTAATGACTTTTACCTATTGCCTATATATATGTTTCATTTGTAGAGGATTATTAAGAATTTTATTCAAGAAAAATAAAGTTTTTATTAAGGAGAAAAGTTTGAAAAATCTCTACTTTTCAGGTTTCAAGAGCTCACAATTGCAAATTAATTTCTACAAGTTTTAAGCTCTTAAGTTCATTCATTTTAACTAAATTTTCTCTCACACAAACTTCTTGAGTTTCATTTCTCATTTTATACTCTAAAAAGTTATAAAGAGAGGGTTATGATTTTTGTAGTCTTCAAGAGATTGTAAACTTCATTGGTTTTGTGCTACCCATTGTGTAGAGGATTGAAGGTTGGAGTTGTAGCTCCGGGTCTTATGTAGACCATTGTAATTTCTTTATGAAAGATCCTAACTGGATAATGAAAATCCTTTACACGGTGAAGTGAGGACATAGAGTAAGTTGCTCGAACCTCGAAATAAGTTTCTTATGTTTGTGACTGTTTTCTCTCTCACTCTTACTCTATCTCTATTGCTTACACTTGTGTTTTTACTTTCATTGAACTTGGTATATATTGCTTGCATCATTCATATTTATCGGTTTTTCTCTTTCAATAAAGAAGGATTTGAGTACCTCAACTCTTAAACTTAAGGAATATAAAGGAGAAACTCTAGAGCCCTTAATTGGGAATCTGACTTCACGTCTTGATTTGAGTTGACCATTTTCATTGTTCATTTTAATTGTTCTATTTCTGTAATTGATTAACATTTCACCTATTCATGGCTAGGTGAACTTTTAATTGGTATCAGAACTAGGACTCTAGTTTTTGGTTTAACCACCTTAGAGAGATCCTCTTATTAATTATTTATGTGCATCATTTGCTTGTTATTTTCACTAGTATCCATGGCCGAAGGAATCAAGATTCCACTCAAGTTTGATGGCCTTAACTTACTCATATTGAATGTTAAGATGACCATGTTCTAGCAAACCCTAGGAAGTTGGGTTGTAAAGACGGTGACCAAACCCTTTAGTGTACCCGATGGTGATGAGGACACTTGGTCCGATATTGCCCCCAAGGAGTTAGATTCCAATGCTAAGGCACACTACGCCTTACTTCAAGCATTGAATGATGATGACATTTCTAGGGTAATTCATTGCAATTCTGTTTATGAGATTTGGTCACACTTAGTTATCACACACGAGCGAGCATCACAAGTCAAGAGAGCCAAAATTGAACTATTACATTCTCAATATGAAAATTTATTATGAATAAAAATAAAATCATTGATGACAATCACTAAGTTTACTAAAATCATAAATGATCTCACTTCTCTAGGTGATGAAATTGATAATGACCAAAAGGTGAGGAAGGTCATTCGTACTCTTCTACCATCTTGGGAGGTCAAGTTTACTACTTTGAAGGACCTCAATGATAGGGAAGAGATGAAACTCATTGGTCTTATTAGGAACTTAAAGACCCATGAGATGGAAAAAGTTAGAGAAGAGAAGGAACCCCAAAAGAAGAAGACTCTTGCCTTCAAATCTACTCCTACCATCTCCGATGAAGAAGAAGACCAAAAAGATGATGAAGATTTGTCCCTGTACAATAAGGCCAAGTTCAACAACTGTAGAAGATGGAAAGGGAAGGAGGATAAGAAGATAGTTTGCTACAATTGTAGGAAGCCGGATACATCATTACCGATTGCCCGGAGACTTAGAGCAAACCTACAACCTCCAAGAAGCCCTACAAAAAGGCCTGGAAAGCAACTTGGGATTCAGAGAGTGAATCCGAGGAAGAGGTAGATACGACACATGTGTGTTACATGGCTAATGAGAACACACCCAAGATAACTCTCGAATCTACTCTCAATGAATGTGAGTTATCTATGAATGAACTGGGTGAAACTTTTGAAGAACTTTTCAACAACTATGATTTTCTCAAATAAAAGTATTTAAAAATGAAGAAAGAGAATGAACTTCTTCAAAATCAATTGCTTATCATTTCAAGAAAAAAAGAGATTTTATCTTTTACTCTTCAAAAAGCACAAAATAATTTTGATGCATACAAAATTTCTTGCAAATCCAAAATTTCAATTATTGATGAAAATGGGATTTTCATTTTGAAAAATAAGATTAATAATTTGAGCAATATTTTTAAAAATGTGAATTTGACAAAGTTAAACTAGAAGCCATGTTTCTAAAGAGGCAAACTCAAAGGAAATCACCCACTCATCATATTTCCCACACTCACCAACATGCTCACACATAAGCACAATCACATGCTCATCACAGTCCACATGCCCATGCTCGTCTTGCTCACACAAATCATGCATTTTTATATGCCAAGGTGTACACATACACCTATTGTGGCCAAAAAGGTCATTTTGGCCAAGTTTTGTTATGATAAGAGTCATGTATGAGTTCGAAAAACTAATATTGTAGGAACCAAGAAAATTTTAGTACCAAATTCAACATCTACTCTAAATGATATAGGTACACACCAAGGCTCCAAGACGTAGGGAGTGGTGGTATCTTGATAGTGCTTACTCAAAACACATAACATGGGATACCAACAACTTTGTAACTCTATCAAGGTACCATAAAAGTGGTACCGTCACCTTTGGAGATGACTCAAATGGTAAAATCGTTGGTAAAGGTAATATCAAGATTGACTCATCTCCTTTACTTGAGAATGTTGTTTTAGTTGAAGGCCTTGAGCATAATCTTTTGAGCATTTGTCAACTTTGTGACAAAGATTTAAAAGTTATTTTTGATGATTTTACTTGTGATATTTTATATAAGAAAATAAATATTTGTGTTCTTTTCAGTTTTCGTGAAAACATTGTTTACATGATTGACATGTTAAATTTGCAATGCAATGCAACTTGTTTGAATGCTTTTGATGAAGACTCTTAGTTATATTATTGGAGACTAAGCCATGCTTCATTTGACCATCTATCTTGAATTAATTTTAAGAAATCGGTGAAGGGTATTTATAGTCTGAAATTTGAAAAGGATCGCATTTGTGATGCGTGCCAACTTGAAAAAAAATCAAGTTCTCTTTCAAAATAATTAAGGATATCATGATATCTATACCTTTAGAGTTGATACATATGGATTTGTTTGGTTCAACTAAAACCAAAAATCTTAGTGGTAACCATTTTGTTATTGTTTTAGTTGATGATTTCTCAAGGTTTACATTGGTTTTCTTTTTAAAATATAAAGATAAAGTGCTTTTTAACATATATTGCATATTTTATGTCATATTTTCATATTTATTTTTATTTAAACTCTATTATTTAATTGTTTAATTGTCTAAAGGTGTGCATGTTGTAAATAACAGAGAAAGAGAAGAAAAAGCTCAATATATCCAATTAATTTAGATATTCAAAGATAAGATTTTTTAGCATAGAGAAATCAATAGGGATGTGCTTAAATCTAGAGATTTAAAGGCAATCTTATTAGAAGAAACACGAATAACAAATTGGGAATTATCCGGGAGACAAAACGCTGATCCAATGGCCAGATCTTGGCTGCAAAAATGTAACTTTTGTCATGTTTCCACGGCAGATCTCTAGCCGTTGGGCCAGAGATTTCTCTCTTGTTTTTCACACGCTCTTGATACTCTTCTTCTCCTATAAATACAGCACCAGAAGCAGAGGCAAAAGAAGAGAAGAGAACTAGGTTTAGGCTTTTATTTTGAAGTTAGGATATTCTTATTAGTTAGTTGAATCAAGTATTATTTTCATTGTTATTTTCTTTCTTTTTGTTCAAGCTCAGTCCAAAAAAAAAAGAGAAACGAGCTATAATCTGTGATTGAAGTCACATAAAAAAGATTATACTTGCCATTAATCATCTCGATCTTAATCAGTATGTTAATGTTATTCTTTTAATCTAGCTTAAGTTTTACCATAACTAAATACGTTTTCTGGGCGCACTGATGTCTACCTCTATTCATCTTTTTCTTGACTGATTTTTGTGAAAGAAACCCAATTGAATCACTTGCATGCTTTTAATCGAGCCTTGCTGGTAGCGATTGTTTTTGAAAGCACATGAGGATAAGTATTGGACTTTAACTCTATTTTGCAACACAACTTTTGAACTCATTTTTATTCTATTCTTGCTTGCTTGATGGTCTAATATTTAATCTTAAAAATTGTGTTAAAATGAAGATGAATTTCTCAAATACTTATCTTATTTATTTTACTTGAATGCTTCTTAAACTCAAATCTAAATTTTTGCCGATGATCCAATTGAGGCATGAATCTTTTAAAAGAAAAATACGTAGTGGTGTAGTAGATTAGTGAGCCCAGATTCCTTCTCTTTCTAAAAAACTCATTTTCTTCGCTCGAGTTTCCATCATTTTTCTTAAACCCTAATTCACCATCTTTCGAAACTTTATTTATTTATTTTTTTAAAATCTTTAAACCAAACTCTCAAACAAACCGTATTCTTTTCTTTCTTACTTTTAAAAATAGAAAACATAACCTGTTTTTGAACAAAGTTCCAAAATGCTTTCTCACATTCCTCCTCGTGGACACGACTCGTTACCCCTAGGCTACACGGTACATTGAACACCAGTCACCACACACGGACTTCATTTTTCAAAACTTTTTACTTCACGTGCAGTAATCGAATTCGACCAAACAATGGCAGAGGCACATGGTCAACAGTCGAACGGCAGTTGTTCCCTCGTTGTATCCTCGGGTGTGTCACATGTCGTGATCTCGCTCGGGGTCAGGAATTGACCACTATAGATGTCTCCTCCACCTCCTCCTCCTCGGAATACCCAACAGAGGAGGAAGGGAGCGAACTGATCCATTCCCCGAGGCAATTCTTATTGAGTGGTCAGAGGCGTCGGCTGGTCTGACTCTGGGGGTCATGTCGACCCTTTTTCTTCTAATGGGAGCAGTTGAGGCATTCTTTCTACCTTTTATACACGTGCATTTAATGTTAGGTTTGAAAAGCTGCTGATCTTGTGGGTCATGCCAAATTCACATGCTCGCTTGCAGGTAACCGTCATTTGGGAGGCGAATAGGGTGCGTCGGGATTCGTGCAATGATTGTGATGCGAAGCAGGTGGGTACACAAAGTGACGCTTCAGCCCTCGTGATTGCATCTCAATTTTGCATCATTAGTATCACATTTGCACATTTATTTTTGATTATTTTTAATTTAACTTTGCTATTTAACCCTCTTTTTGATTATGATGATAGTTATTTAAATGGGAAGATAAGGATAAAGAAACTTCTATTTTATTTCTAGTCCTATCTAAATTCAGATTTCAATTTAAATTAATTTGAAATCAAGAATATATCATTATCTTCACAATTCAAATTCAAAATCAGAAGATATATTTCTACAAGATGGATGGGATAAAGCTCTAATTGGAGAGAAGGAGGATAATTCAAATTAAATTTAGATTTGGCGATAACTTGCTTCCAAAGTAATCTAGAAATAGATATTATTTTCAAATTCAGAGTTCAAATGAAGATTTTGAGGAAATATCTTCAGATGGACGGACGAGAAGAAGCCAGAGACCAAAACGTAACCCTGTCTCCCCTTAAATTGCCGCGCTTCCTCAAGAAAAGCCATGGAAACGCGGCTTGCTTGAGGTGGTTGGCGTGGCGGTTGGGTGTGCAAATTTGACTGAGATTCTACTTCCTATTTTCCCTATAAATATCACCCGAGAAGCAGCAGCAAAGGCTGTCTCAGAGTCAATTCTGGAGATCAAAATTTAGGATTTTTCTTTAGTTTCTTTATCAAATTTCTTTTGTAATTTCTTAAGGTTTAGTTCAAGTTGATTTGTAAAGAAGGAGAAAGTCTTTGTAATTGAAGGTGACAACATCAATAATAAAGTTCCTCTATTCTTCTTTTCAATTTCTTTTTTATTGTTATTTACTTGCGTTCTCTTTATTATCATGCAATCTTTTATACCATGCTTTCTTTAATCTTCATCATGCGTAGCTAATTTAGTTCATGGCTTGCTAATCTCTTTACCACTACTTCTAATTCTATGTTAGAATAAATTGATTGAATCATATGCATGCTTAACTCTAAGTTTAGTAAAAAGTTCTTGAAGGCACATGACAATGGCTAATTAAATCTATATATATTAATACTTTACAATATTTTTTCTTATTTATTCTTAGATTACCTTGATAATTTAATGTTGAATTTTGATTATTATTCTTATTCTATACTTAGAAGGCTTTGATAGTCAAATGTTAGGTCTTGGTTAGTGATTATTCTAAGTAGGATTTTTTTATCTTACGTATCTAACTTGAATTGAATGCAGCTCTTAGGTATATGTTTTATAATCAAAAGTGAAGAATATTTTAACATAGGGCAGTTAGTTAGTGGTAGTAGATGATTAGTAAGCCTTATTTTTTAATTATTTTCAAAACCCTTGTTCTAATCAAATTCTATCTTCATCTTCATATTTCTATCTCTAACACTAAATAAAGAATTGCGTTGTTTTTTCAAAGAAAAACTATTTAACCAATTTAGTGTTTAAAAGATACCAAAATGCTTCCATCGCATTTCTCCTTCAGGATCGACCCGTATAGCCATTGCTACCGTGGTTAAATTGCAAGAATTCAGAGAGCAGCACAAATCAGATAAACACTTCCTAGAACTTTGTCTTTTTGTTAATCAAATTTTGGCTTTGTTGCCGGAGAGGGAACGATATTTCTTTTATTTACTAATTGATCGGCAAAAAGCAAGCACAAGTATAAGTAAAAAGAGTATGGGTTGATGTTACTACTTTTGCGATTCTTTCATAGTAGCGAAGTGGCTATACGGGTCGTATCCAAAAGGAGGGAGAGCGATGGAAGCTTGATGCGGCTTCAAAGTTCACGAAGAAAAAAAATCCTTTGTTTCCAAATAAAGAATTGAAAAGTGAAAACAAGTTGTTTCAAGAATTGTTGGAAAATGTTTTGGTGGTTTATGAAAGTGGGTTTTTCTTAATGGTAAAGGTGCTTGGCTAACTTTCTACTAAGTGCTCCCATTATTCCCTAACTTCTTGAACATGTAGCCTCACGACGAATCATAGGCAAGCATAACCCTTATGCATTGGAACTATTCACGTGGAAATCGAGTGAAAATTCTTTCTATAACTTCGCTTTACACGACAAAAACTCAGACATTCCCATATCAAGATCCAATAGAAGGCGAGAATACGGGAAAACATGAGTGCACTAATGGTATCGGTAAAGTTAAAAGGAAAGTCTCTAACTTACAACAACAAGCAAAGTACAAAACCCATAGATCATCAAAAACCCATTTAAGTATGAAATATAAGAAAGTAAATACTTGTAGGTAAGTTAGAGTTAGAACCCTCGTCTTAAGATGCCATAAGCTCTTGTTTGCACAAGGCTTGTTTGACACTATTGACTCATGCGGGTTATCAATTAGTAGTTAGAGATTAGTGGATTAGTAGTTAGTTAGCCATGCTATGAAAAAGTTAGTTAGCCATAAAAGTAAAAGAAACAACAAAGAAAAAGAAGTGGAGAGGTGATTGTTATTCATTTTTGCATCATTTTCCACATCCATATCATGCATTATATCAATAAAAATAGGCTTTTTACTCTTTCTCTCTCTATTTTTGCAGGTCCATCATTAATGGAGAGGAGGCCCATAATTCATGGAATTATCAAGAATAAAAAGGGATTAATCAAAGGCCAAAAGAAAAGCCCAAAAAGTTTAGCCCATGATCTGGAGACATCCACGCATGCACTCATCCTTCTAGAAGCTCCAACGTGGCCAGCTGGCTGCAACAGAACGCCAACAGAATTCGCTGGCATAACGGCCTAGATTCTGCCGCGGAAACGCGGCTCTGGCCGCGGATCCGCGACAGGAATCTGGCCGTTGAGCCAGAGATTTTATCCGACGGTCCAGATTTGGGAGCCTCCTCTTTTGAAGCCTATAAATAGACTACCAAGGACTCTGCGAGAAAAGAGGAGAGATTGAAGAGAGAGCTTGTAATTTTTTAGATTGTTCTCTAGGTTTTTAGTGCTCTTGTAGTCTTCTTCTTCCTCCTAGAAATTCTGCAAAAGAGAGAAAGAAAGAGAGTGAGAGCTTGTAATCCAAGGGGTGACAACTTGAAGCAAGGATTAATCCAATCTTTCTTCTCATCTTTGCAAATTCTAGTGCTTTACTTTACTTGCTTCACTTTCTTCAAGCTTTACTTTCATTGCACAATGAATTGTTGTTTTCTTTCCATTGCCATGTCTAGCTAATTCTTCTAACATGACTAGCTAACCACTAACTTTGCTAATTTCTAACTCTTGGGTGATTGCTAACTTTTAATCTTGTATATGTTGAGTCTCTTTCATCCCAATGAAGATGAGTTGTTTTCATTCTTGGCAAATTCTTGTTGTAATTCCATATGATTCATGTGTGCCTCATTTAGAGCCTTGTCTTTAGAACAAGTGCCTTGATGGAACATGGAGATGGAGCACCTACCTATGCTATTGGTTTGTTGTACAACTTTCTTACTTCAATGCTAACTTTATGTATGGCCTTGAATGACAATTGAATTTTGTATCTTCTTCCTTAGCATTACCTTGAGTGACACTCCTCGATTCCACCATTGAAATTCTATCTTGAGAGCCGATGAAATCAATGAGGCTACAAGACAAGTCCGATAAGATCATTCATCTACCAAGTGGGAAAGTAATTTTACCAACAAGCAAGACAAACATTTGCCAATGAATCAACATGAGGCATGCATCACCATAATGAAGATTAGTAAGTTAGCAAATTAGAAAGGTTAGCTAGTCATGGCTTCTTCCATCTAAAAAGTCTTTCGAAGTTTTTCTACTTTAGTTTTTCTCTCTAAAGCTAGTCTTGTTTTCAAAGTTCTTTAACTTTCTTTTCCATAGTTTTTCCTTTCATGCACAAATCCACCACAAATTCTTTCACCTATTTTTTCATGTCCTTTTTATTCTTTTGAACATAGAAGAACTTTCGTTTTCTCTCTTCAACACTTAACCGTTAAAACTTCTATCGTGAGCTCTCCCTGAGGATCGACCCGTATAGCCTATGCTACTACGGTGATTCGGAAGGAGTATATCAAACATTGTGAATACATTCTTGGAGTTGTCAAGCACCAAAGGTTGATTCTAAACCTTCTATCTCTTGTTGAATTAGTGCACTCCTATCCCTTCCTTATCAAATTTTTGGCGCCGTTGCCGGGGAGAGCAACGGTTTTTGATTCAATTGAGAAACTAAACGAATTTCTTCTCTGTTGCAGGTTACAGGTTGAAGAAACAGGAAACCAAGTATTGCAATAACACATAAGTAGCCTTGGGCCTCTGCTCCAGAAAGCAGAGACCAAGTGCTCTCGGATTTGCCGCGATTTCTCGGCCAAAGCCGCGGATCCGCGACAATGATGAGTTGACTACTCACAATTTTCTGCAGGGTTGCTTGCTTTGCAAAAATACAGCTGCTGCAATTCTAATTTCTTGTATGCTTTCACCAGGATCCTGCTAATAAAATCAACAGTAAAACATTTGTTGCAAAAATTAAAAAATTGACTAGACGTTTGCATTTCTAGGCACATGTCTTTTCAATTCATTTACTTTACTGTTGAAGAGTGCTGGAGCAAGGTACATTCGCATTGCATTTCGTATAGGACTCACTTCTTGGTTGATTTACATCGCTTTGAGTGAACCTTGTTTGCATATACTGTACACTTGCACCAAATTGATTTTAAGGGCATCACCCAATAAACAAGATAAGGTGGGGATTTCATCACCCTTTCCTTAGCCCAAAAGTCACCATCCAAGCACTCACAATCCCAAGCTTTTTAATAAAATCTGATAGACGTTGGCCCTAAGGACATCCGGACTCAGTAGGAGATCGGCTGAAGTTGGAAATTGATTTTGATTCATACTCCGGTCAAATCAGTGTCTAAGATTGGGGATTAAGAGGTTACGTCTCGAAGATACCGTGGTTTGGCGTAATTAAGGCCCGTTGCTTACGCACGGATACATCCCACCGTATTTTGCCCTTACCTGGCTGATTAGCTGTGGTCTGATTCAAGCAACAAGCTTCTTCGGTTCATCGAATAGTTAGGAATCGTCTAGGTCCAGGTATCCTAGATAGCTTGTGATTGATTTTTCTTTTCTTGTTTGTTATTTTCATTCTCTTTTCGCTGGTGTGATCGGTGAACGTTGTTTGTGATTGTGTATGTAAGAGTAGTACCAGGATCCAGATTCTACAAGACTTGTTAGAATTTATACACTTGCACAAACACCACCACTTGACACAATCCCAATAATGGCAAACAACACTTCGCTTCAAGATAAATTCTACCCGATTCGCACTTCACTTCCATCATGCATTCTTCTCCCAGTGACCAATGGAAATAATTTTGAGCTGAAGCCACAATTCATAAACACTCTTCCACGATTTCATGGTTTAGAGTCTGAGGACGCGTATTTCTTTATTCGTGAGTTTGAAGAAGTATGTGTAATGATGAGAATTTTCCAATTGACTGAGGATGCTGTTAGACTAAGGTTCATACCTTTTGCGCTGAAAGACATAGCTAAGAAATGGCTTTATAATCTACCCGCCAGTTCGATTTCTTCATGGGATGATTTTGTAAAAGTCTTTCTTAAGAAATTTTATCCCATTCACAAGACAGCCCTCATGAGAAAAAATATCATGCAATTCAAGCAGGAATCAAACGAACCCTTCTGGAAATATTTCGAACGCTTCAAAACCTTCAGCCTTATGTCCTCATCACGGCATAGAGAAATGGCGGCAATGTCAAATTATCTATGACGGACTTGATTACCAAACAAAGACGCTCCTTGAATCCATGTGCCAAGGGGAATTTTTAAAGAAAGATGAGAATCAGGGGTGGGATCTCTTTGAAGCCTTAGCTGAGAAAACAATTCAGTGGGAGTCATGCCCAGATAAACCCACTCCCACCACTTCCAGAACCGGTATGCATTCCATAGAATCCTCTATAGCTGCTGAGGCTAAAATAACCCAATTGATGAAGAGGATAGAACTGCTTGAATCAAGGGAACATTCTGTTGTGAACCAGGTCAACCCATCACCTGTGGTCAAACCGGGTTGAACCTTTTGCATGACCTCAACCATGTATTCGAGGAGTGTCCTGTATACCAGTCTCAATCATATCAGGAGAATACGAATGCTGCCTATACCAGACCCAATCACAATCCATACTCCAATACATACAATCCGAGATGGCGAAACCATCCAAATTTTTCGTGGAGTCAGTCTGATCCTGAGCAACCTAGGCCACCATTTCCAAATCAATATCATGCTCAGCCTCCTCAACCCAGTTTCAATCAAAATCCACCGAATTTTCACCCATATCATAATCCACCACAATTCCAATCTTATCAGAGTCCACATCACCAAACAAACTTCCGGCCTTCTTATCAACAACATCAACCCCAGAATAATTCAGACAGGAGAATATCAGAGTTGGAAAAAATGATAGAAACCCTAGCAAAGACCCAGCATCAGGATATGAACAAAGTACAGGTCCAGCTTGGGCAACTGGCTAATTCTTTAAATGAGAGACAAAAGGAATGCTTCCAAGCCAGCCAGTGCCCAATCCAAAACATCACTTCCCTTTGCATGAAGTGAAAGACATGGGCCCCAGTCAGTGCAACACTATTCATATCCTGAGATCTGGAAAGAGGGTAGATAATAAGGTTTCTAATCCACCATCCAAATCAGTGCCAAAACCAACACCTCCTGTCCCAGTGCAACCAACTCAAGATAATCCATCTTCCAGTTCAGATCCATCAACTTCCAAAGACAAAGGGAAAGAAAAGGTAGATGAGCAACCGTACAAGCCTGTTGTACCATTTCCAAATAGGCTAGCAAATCACAAGTTGAATGCTCATATAGAGAAAATCAGAGAAATGTTTAACAAGGTCCAAATCAATGTACCTCTTCTTGATGCCATACAACAAGTCCCATCATACGCAAAATTTTTTAAAGGAAATGTGCACCAAGAAAAGGAAAACACAAGTCCCTAAGAAAGTCTTCCTAGCTTCAAACATCAGCGAGTTGTTCACTGGGCCAATTCTTGTGAAATACAAGGACCCAGGGAGCCCAACCATCTCTTGTATCATAGGACAGACTACTATCAATAGGGCATTACTTGATTTGGGAGCCAGTATCAATCTCCTTCCCTTTCCGTGTATCAACAACTAGGGTTAGGCGATCTCCGTCCTACCCAAATGACGATACAACTGGCTGATCGCTCTGTAAAGAGACCCAAAGGGGAAATCCATGATGTTCTTGTCAGAGTTGGGGAGTTTATTTACCCTGTTGATTTCGTAGTTCTTGAGACACAACCTGTGTTTAACTCCAATCATAGGGCTCAAACTCCTGTTATCTTGGGACGACCATTCCTTACTACAGCAAATGCCATCATCAATTGCAGGAATGGATCAATGAGGTTAACCTTTGGTGACATGACGAGAGAAGTGAATGTCTTCAACATGGACAAGCAACCTCGTTAGATAAAAGATCAAACATTCGAGGTCAACTTTGTCGGAGGCAATTGTGAGGAAGAAAGTGAAGATTCAAAAGATGAGTCGCAATTCTGTGATTCTCTTAAAGTGGAAAATCCTAATATTCGAGTACCCTTTAAAAAGAGGAAAATTGATTTGGATATCTTTACTTTCCAAGAGCCCACCAAGACTTTATCCCAAGAGGATATAATTCAAGAACCTCCGATTGACATACCTTTTGAAGACCTCTTCGCAGACGAACTCATGTATCTGGATGAACCAACTCAGGATATTTTGATTAATGGCACATATCCAGGGGAAGTGTTGACCTTAGCTTTGAGGAAATATACGAGGCTGAGTTGGAATTTCTTGGAATTCAGAATAAAGAAGTTTCAAAGGAGCAGAGTGGTGATGGTGGCAAGTTTTTTAAAGAGCATTGTGGTGATATGAGGATGAACAACCTTAAGCAATTGAAACTGGAGACGCCTAAGGCTCCGAGAACAATTCAACTCGTTTCCCAACTGAGCCCTCTTAAACGGTCACATTGGAACGATTGGAAACGGGCTAGAGGGATACGACCAAAAGAAGTCTAGGCGATGGACACACTTCATGTACATATTCCTTGTGTTGGCCCAAAGGCCTTTCACCCTAGTTTTGATGATGATCAACTCATGTAGTTATATTTACTGATGATCTTGTGTTTAATTAGTGACAGATTCTTTATCAAGATCTTAGTAGGTGTGGAGCTTCAACAAAGGATTTAAAGACAAGTTGTGAAGCTAGCACCGGTTGATTCACGAGCCTATGCATCAAGACCACATCTAGAGATGAGCTCGGTGGATTGCATGTGGACCAAGTCAAGAAGATGTGAAGACTTCAAGGGAAGACTTCAAGATCAAGACTTGTGTCTAGGTATAAGATTTGTATTTTTATTTTAGATAAAATGTAAAGGATAGATAGTTGGTGGATTGCTCAAGTTATATCACACACACACTCTTGATAGAACTCTTGATAGGATTGCTTTCATGAAAGATTTCTATGTCTTAGAAAAGAATTTTTATTTAGAAAAGATTTTTCTTTGTGACAAAATATCTACTTTGGTTTTTGGTATTTCTATTATACACATCTTTAACCAAAATCAAGTTATATGCTTAATGACAAAAACATAGATATATCATTATGATTGTGTAGTGGATCATATCCATACACACTATACTTTAAATGAACTCAAATATCTTGTTTTTGTATTTTGTGAAGTTATGAAAAAATAAGTTTTAGAAAAACATATTTTTAGAAAAACAGTTTTTATTGTGATTAAAACTATTTTTTAGATTTACTGTGAATTTATGGGATTTTTATTAAGTTAAAAGACCTATTTTCAAATCCCGTAACTGTGCAAACTGTTTCAGGCTTCAGCGGTCGACTGGACCGGTCGACCGAGTCTGAAGTCGGTCGACCGGATCAGTCGACCGACGTGCACAAGACGTGCACGCCTTCGTGCACTGGAGATCGGTCGACCGGGACGGTCGACCGGTTCAGAGAGCTTTGCTCTCAGGAAATATCGGCCGACCGTGCCGGTCGACCGACAGAGAGTTTACTCTCTGCTCCAGTGGCTCGGTCGACCGGGACGGTCGACCGGAGGCTCCAACGGTCGGATTTTTGACCGTTGGCGGTCGACCGGCCCGGTCGACCGGCAGTGCTGACAGAACCCAACGGCTAGTTTTCTGGCAGCCTATATAATTGGGGTTTTGATCATTATTTTCACACAAGATTTTTGGAGACCTTAGAGCCTGTTTTCTCATATTCATTTCAGAGGTTTTTCTCCACAAAAATAGTGAGTTAATACTTCCAATCAAAAGGGAAGATTTTATAAGAGTGTAAAAGTGATTTCTTGAGATTTTCACCAAAGATTCTTTCCTTGCTTTCTCACACAAACACTTGAGCATCCATTGAGCTATTCATCCTATAGGTGTTGTAGTGAGAGCTTTTGTAGGTGATCAAGTGTTTAGATCACCAAGATTTCATCGTGTACTTTGAGGAGACGGGCAAGTGTGCTCGTGGTTGTTTAGGGTTCGGGTGCGAACTCTTGTAGCTTGAGGTGCGGCCTCGACGAGCCGGTGGGCTTGTGGTGTGTAAGGGACTAGAGAGTCCAAGGGCTTGTAGGTGTTGCGGCACCGGGGAGAGATCCATTGGGATCTTGCATAGTGGAAATCCTTCGTGCGTCGAAGGCGGGGATGTAGAGCAAGTGTGCTCGAACCTCGAAACATACCCTTGTGTTTGCGATTGCTCTTTCTCTCTCTCTTGTCTCTTATTTATATCTTGCATTCAATTATTGTCTATCTTTATATGCATGATATTCACTTGTGCTCATATTTGCTATACTTGCTTGGGATTGTTGTTAACACTAGTATTCAATCAAGAGAGCCAACGCGGCACCTCAACCCATTCAAGGGGAATCTAGAGGAGCTTGTCCAGAGCCTCGCAAGGGGAATTCGGCAACACTCTTGTGTTATACATAAGTGTTTAATTAAAAGAAGTTTTATTTGGTCATCTTAGTTTTAATTCCGCATTATTTGTTCATAAGTGACCATTAGATTAGCCATCACCTATTCACCCCCCCTCTAGGTGATCTTACAATTGGTATCAGAGCCAAGTGCTCTTGATATTGGGTCTAACAACCTAGAGTTAAAGATCCTACTTTTAGGCTAATCACAATATTTTGTACACACACAATGGACTTCATGTCACCACCCACCTTTGACATTCTTAACATCCAAATTTGGAAGGTTAAGATGTCTTTGTTCCTCAAAGGACTTGGCCTTAGTGTATATCTTGCCACAACTAATGAAGAATATTGCTTAAATGGTAAGAACATTGAGGCTAATGCAAAAGCCCTTCATTCTATCAAGTCAACCCTAAATGATGATTATTTATCTAGGGTTTCTAATGTTGAATCGGCTTTTGTAGCTTGGAACATCATCACCTCCCTTGGCGAAAAGGACCTATACTATGCGGGGAGCGATTCGGACGTTGGAAGCGACATCTCCAACGTATGCTATATGGTCCAAGGGGATAACCCCCTTGAGGTAAACACCGAATCCGATGATGAGGATGTAGACATGTCATATGATGAGCTTGCTACCTTTTGTCATCTTGTGCTTGAAAAATATGACATGATTAAAAAGAAAAATAAAAATTGAAAAAGGAACTTGATTGCATGCATATAGAACAAGACTCATTTAGAAATAACATTGCATGCTTAGAAAAGGAAAAAGAGGATTTGAAAAATGAAAATATTTCCTTACTTGCAAAAATGAATGATTTATGTGAAGGGAATATGTCTTTGAAAATAAAATTGATTTGGTGAAAAAACAAAAAGAAGTTGTTTTTCAAGAAAATATTACTTTGAAAAGAAAATTTTGTGAAAAAGAAAAAGATTTTATTTCTCAAAAGAAAAAGAAAAATGATCATATATCTCATCATGCTTTTCATGCCACTTCAAATGAGATAAATAGTTTGAAAAATAAGATAAATAATTTGAGCTCTAATTTGAGCACATGTGCATTCAATCATACTAGATTGGAATCCTTGTTTCAAAAGAAACAAGTTCCACATGCTCATGCACATACACATCATGCTTATGTTGCACAACACGATCACAATCACACTCATAAGCATCATGCTAAGGTGTACGTATGTACACATTGTGGCCGCAAAGGCCATTTAGCAAAATATTGTTTTGATAAGAAACCACATTTATATTTTGCTAAGTATAATAGATTTTGGGATCCTTATAATAAAGCTAACCCCAAAGGACCCAAGAAAGTATGGGTACCAAAACCCCCACCCTTTGATTTTGATGTAGGTGAGGGATCTCACAAGACGTGAGAAGATTGGTACCTTGGTAGCGGATGCAATGGACATGATGGACAAAAATTTGGATGCATTGCTATCAAGGAAATTTGGTGGGAAAGACCACCATATTTGGAGCTTTGGAGTTGGTAACAACCTCTAAACTCTTATTTTATTTATGTACATGCTTTTAATTTCATATATTCTTAGCATGTTCATGTTTTAAGATTTTATGTGTTTCATGTGGTGTTTACATGCTTAGATGTAGAATAAGTCATACTTGCATTTATACATATACAATTAGTGAAATACAATTGATTCATATATAATTGAACTTCATGCTCACTTGTATCCACTTTATGCATATGTATGATCTAGTTTTGATGATTCTCATTTATACATGTTTTTGCCTATTTTTGTGATTTACTTCATGTATATGCATGTTTAATTCAAATCTAACAAATATACATGTATACCAGTGAGTCTCTTGCTTCCATGCAAATATCTTTAATAGACTCTTTTATTTTTTTTGGGATATGTATGCGTATTGTTAGATTTGTATAATTCATACATATACCATGAAGATTATAGTTTAATTAAAAATGATTTTGTATTGATTTGTTTTGATAAAAATGATTTTTTTTTTGTGTTGTTCAATAAAATTTAAAAAATATTTGATTTGGGCTTCAATGACTATTTTCATGAAGATACTATTTACATAACCTTTGAACACTCATCTTTTAAGAAAATAGATAATGTTGAGCTTTATAGACTATGAGTGCTTGAACTTTTATGTATTTAATATTGTTCATGAAAAACATTTGATTTAATGTATTTGAAGGATCTTTAACTAGTTTTTCAAAAATAATTTATACTAGTTATTTATTCTTCAAATAGCTTTTGAGATTTACACATGATCCTACTTTACAATAATTTGGATAAATTACTTTGATGCTTCATTGAATGGAATGGTAGTTTAAATAGTAGCTTTTGTCAACACTAGGATTTATACTTTTACACATTATGGATCACAAATAAATCTATATATGATTGGGTTTGAATGCTTATTTGTGCCCATTAGGTGTGCTAGTATAGCCTAAGTTTTGATGATCATTACATTTTTAAACTTGTATTCCCATTTTAGATTGATGCTATGATCATGTGCTTTCATTTCATGTATATGTTTGTCTTGCCAAAACATTAAGATATACATGGATATCTCTTGAGTCATTTGCCTTTCATGCAAATCTATTTAGGACTCAATTGTGTTTTAGGGATATGTATGTGTACTTAATGTCTTGTCAAAACATACATATATCTTGAAATATAAATTTTATTTTTTTTGTGATTTTGTGACTTTGTGATTTTTAATAAAATTTTGTGATTTTACAATAAAATCTTTGTGATGGATTTCATGATTTCAAAATTTATTTGAAGGAATATTGAGTTTTATTGCTATTTTCATGATGCCATGTTCCACATAACACTAGCACACTCACTTCTTTTTGATTTGAACTTTATGGATAGAGTGTTTTTAGTGCCTTGTGTTTCATTGATATCTCATGAAAAACTTTTGACTTATTCCTTGATGGAAGGATTTCGTACTAGTTCTTAAACATTTTCATTTAACTAGTTCGAATTCTTCATGTGGTAGACTATTATGATGTATACACCTAAGCTTAATTTTACTATTGGTATCATTGGATATTTTCAATTGGTATCAATATAATTCTTGTTGTGTATAATCATATTTTGATTGTATGTATGAATGCCTTCGAATTTAAATTATATCTATTCATACATATATGTGATCTATTTGTGCTTATTTTACAATTAGTATCTTTTAAAAGCACAAAGATTGTTGATGCTAAGCTTAAATAGAATTTCAAATTGATATCCCATTATAAGCTTGTGCATTGTGTTTTGAAATTGGTATCAAAATTCAAAATTTGATTATTCTACATTTGGTACCTTAAAAGAAAATTGTGTATTTTAAAATGTCTCAAAATTTGTTTATTAAAAAAAATTAAATTTTTATAAGAAAAATAAAAAAAAAAAAATTTTTTTGGTTTGTATTGCCTATATGCAAGAAGAGCTTAACATCTCTTCTACATATAGATTCATGTTGAGTGTATTGTATATTGAGGAGCTTAACATCTCTTCTTTATGTGGTACACGTGTGTAGGGGGAGCTTCACATCTCCTCTTATGCATTACATAATGTGTGTTATGTGAATTAGGGCTTCACATCCCTCTTTCATGTAATGCATATGTGTAGGGAAGCTAACTTAGTGTCTTCCTCTTCATGAATGTATATCGCATATAAATCTTAATAATTTTACAATTGATTTGTATTATCCCTCCTTGATTTCTTTGTTTTTTTACAAAAAGGGGGAATAACATTTGTTTGATTTGATTTTACTTTGAACCCTTTATTGATGATTGACAAAAAGGGGGAGAAGTATTTGAGTTATATGCATGATTTCCTTAAGGGGGAGAAGTATTTGTTCCTTACTTAAGGGGGAGAAAGATTTTGGCTTGTGTTTTTTACTCATGCATCACTAGAAAGAAAAGATTTGTTTAGTTTTACATGCATTCATTTGCATACATATTTATGTGCTTCATTGAATATCTATTGCTTATTTATTATGCATGAGTTAAGGGGGAGCTTCTTTGAAGCTTTACTTTAATCCATGCATATATAACTCCATGAGTTTTGTCATCATCAAAAAGGGGGAGATTGTTGGCCCAAAGGCCTTTCACCCTAGTTTTGATGATGATCAACTCATGTAGTTATATTTACTGATGATCTTGTGTTTAATTAGTGACAGATTCTTTATCAAGATCTTAGTAGGTGTGGAGCTTCAACAAAGGATTTAAAGACAAGTTGTGAAGTTAGCACCGGTTGATTCACGAGCCTATGCATCAAGACCACATCTAGAGATGAGCTCGGTGGATTGCATGTGGACCAAGTCAAGAAGATGTGAAGACTTCAAGGGAAGACTTCAAGATCAAGACTTGTGTCTAGGTATAAGATTTGTATTTTATTTTAGATAAAATGTAAAGGATAGATAGTTGGTGGATTGCTCAAGTTATATCACACACACACTCTTGATAGAACTCTTGATAGGATTGCTTTCATGAAAGATTTCTATGTCTTAGAAAAGAATTTTTATTTAGAAAAAGATTTTCTTTGTGACAAAATATCTACTTTGGTTTTGGTATTTCTATTATACACATCTTTAACCAAAATCAAGTTATATGCTTATGACAAAAACATAGATATATCATTATGATTGTGTAGTGGATCATATCCATACACACTATACTTTAAATGAACTCAAATATCTTGTTTTTGTATTTTGTGAAGTTATGGAAAAATAAGTTTTAGAAAAACATATTTTTAGAAAAACAGTTTTTATTGTGATTAAAACTATTTTTTAGATTTACTGTGAATTTATGGGATTTTTATTAAGTTAAAAGACCTATTTTCAAATCCCGTAACTGTGCAAACTGTTTCAGGCTTCAGCGGTCGACTGGACCGGTCGACCGAGTCTGAAGTCGGTCGACCGGATCAGTCGACCGACGTGCACAAGACGTGCACGCCTTCGTGCACTGGAGATCGGTCGACCGGGACGGTCGACCGGTTCAGAGAGCTTTGCTCTCAGGAAATATCGGCCGACCGTGCCGGTCGACCGACAGAGAGTTTACTCTCTGCTCCAGTGGCTCGGTCGACCGGGACGGTCGACCGGAGGCTCCAACGGTCGGATTTTTGACCGTTGGCGGTCGACCGGCCCGGTCGACCGGCAGTGCTGACAGAACCCAACGGCTAGTTTTCTGGCAGCCTATAAATTGGGGTTTTTGTCATTATTTTCACACAAGATTTTTGGAGACCTTAGAGCCTGTTTTCTCATATTCATTTCAGAGGTTTTTCTCCACAAAAATAGTGAGTTAATACTTCCAATCAAAGGGAAGATTTTATAAGAGTGTAAAAGTGATTTCTTGAGATTTTCACCAAAGATTCTTTCCTTGCTTTCTCACACAAACACTTGAGCATCCATTGAGCTATTCATCCTATAGGTGTTGTAGTGAGAGCTTTTGTAGGTGATCAAGTGTTTAGATCACAAGATTTCATCGTGTACTTTGAGGAGACGGGCAAGTGTGCTCGTGGTTGTTTAGGGTTCGGGTGCGAACTCTTGTAGCTTGAGGTGCGGCCTCGACGAGCCGGTGGGCTTGTGGTGTGTAAGGGACTAGAGAGTCCAAGGGCTTGTAGGTGTTGCGGCACCGGGGAGAGATCCATTGGGATCTTGCATAGTGGAAATCCTTCGTGCGTCGAAGGCGGGGATGTAGAGCAAGTGTGCTCGAACCTCGAAACATACCCTTGTGTTTGCGATTGCTCTTTCTCTCTCTCTTGTCTCTTATTTATATCTTGCATTCAATTATTGTCTATCTTTATATGCATGATATTCACTTGTGCTCATATTTGCTATACTTGCTTGGGATTGTTGTTAACACTAGTATTCAACCAAGAGAGCCAACGCGGCACCTCAACCCATTCAAGGGGAATCTAGAGGAGCTTGTCCAGAGCCTCGCAAGGGGAATTCGGCAACACTCTTGTGTTATACATAAGTGTTTAATTAAAAGAAGTTTTATTTGGTCATCTTAGTTTTAATTCCGCATTATTTGTTCATAAGTGACCATTAGATTAGCCATCACCTATTCACCCCTCCTCTAGGTGATCTTACACCTTGTAAATAATTTTAACCCTTTTGTAATAAAAAAATAAAAAAATAATAATAAACTCCAAAAAATTTTGGACTTCGGTGCTAATTTGCACCAAGAGTCCCACTTCTTCATGACTCTCATTTCAAATCCACCTAGGTATGTAAATATCCACTTTCACCTAGGGGTTTATTGGGACTTCCATCTTTTCAACCTTTCTCAAGTCCCTATAAAATCTCTTTACCCTGTCTTTCTCCCTCAGACCCCAGAACGAATTTCAGATCTGAACTCCCACCTCAAACCGCCGCTCCCAGAAATTTTCCGATCCCCAACTTCCTCTAGCCAGCCGCGTTTGCGCGACTTTTGCCGCAGATCCGCGGCTTTCCTGACATTGCTAGAGTGCCGCCAAATTGCTGGCCGTCGATTTTCTCTGCAGATTTCCGATCTGGTGGCCGACTGTCAATAATCCTCATGCAGTGCCCTCTGCAACCTGTTATTGGTTCACCCCACGTAATCCGGGGGTGGTTTGAATTTCCATCTCTCAATTTCCTGTTCTAGATCTCCATTGTTAAGCATGGCACCTAGTATATTTGCTGAAAAGGATTTTTCAAAAATTTTATGTGATCATGGTGGGTATGGACATATATTCATTGATAGGATAATGGCTTGGGATTGGTATTCATTGGTGTATGATAATACTGAGCATGATGCATTCTACTGTCCTGATTTAGTATCATTGTTCTATAACTCTCTTGATCATGCATCAGTGGATATAAACACGTATCAATTTACAGTCAACATGCCTTTAGGAGACATATTCATAACACTCCCTCTCCTTGAGGAACTCACACATGTCCCCACATACCCACAGCACAGCGATCCCCTTCCACTTATTGATTATATGACTATTATGGGAGCTCGCTGCACTGAGCAAGACCGCGGGCTCAAGGCCAGCACCACATTTAGAAATGTACACTGCGTTGGACGATGGGTCCAACGCAATATCCTAGGTCTGGACCATACGACATCATTTAACCGCCCAGTGCTGCAGATTATCCATGACCTCATGACTAGGCAGCACACGGTCTGCCTTAATAGGACCATCTTCCACTCTATTATCACCAACTCCTCACGCACCCGGGTGTAAAATTCTCACATGCTATCTTGATCACGTGTCTCTGTAGGACTTTCCTACCAGACGCCATATTTGATACTTATGACCGGGTGTCTGTGCCCCAAGAGAGGCCCACTAGCTCATACAACAGCTGCTTACATGCGGTCTGGACCCCTAGTGTCCAGCCGGAAGATGTGCCGATGGAGTCCTCTTCTGAGGAGAGCTTGCATGAGGAAGATGAACCCAAATTCTGGCACCAGGACCCCCCAACAGACTCACGTGCCTTCATGTCCACCATTTGGAAGGGCATGAAGAAGATTTTTAGGGGGCAGGTTAGGCTGAGGAAGAAAGTAGAGGAGCAATCCTCTAGGTTGGACCACATTGAGGCAGGGCTACGGCGTTCACAGTCGGCTGGACCCAGCACCACCACTGGTCCAAAATGACGAAGGGAGTGATTTTGTACCTTTACTTATTTCGTGCATATTTTATCTTGCATACATTGAGGACAATGCATGAGATAGGTATGGGGGGTAGATTCTAACTTAGGATTTTCATTTTCTTTTTAGGATTTTTATTTTCTTTTTTAGATTTTACCTTTCTTTGTATATTTTTCATTTTCTTTAGATTTTACTTTTTAGAAAAAAATAATAATAATAATAAAAAGAAATTTTGATCCATGTTTAAAAGAATCAAACTTGACTTTAGGGATTAAGGAAACTCTTAACTATGATTTCTAATTATAAGTCGAAAAGAGGAGTTTTGTTGGATTTTTAGGTTAAGTGAAAAAGGATAAGAAAGATAGCTAGATTTTAATTCTTACTTTAGCATATATACATTAAACATATTGAGGGATTAATCAAAGACTTAGTGATTCTATTTACATATATATAATAAAAAAAAGAAAAAATAATAATAAAATATATAAATAAATAATTACTTAGCTACTAATTAAGCTGGTTAGCTATGCCTTAAGAAGCACGGCTAGTCACGCCTAAAGGTGGTTAAGTCCAAAAGAGAAAAAATATAAGTATAAATAAATAAATACTTAGCCACTAATTAAGCTGGTTAGCTGTGCCTTAAGAAGCATGACTAGTCACGCCTAAAGGTGGTTAAGTCCTTAGTATTCGTGGCCTAGTTTACTCGAGTCCTCGAACCTTAGGGATGTATCTTCATCTGGTGCACTAAGACCGTTTGGTTTGGGAGTCATCGGTAAGAGGCTCGTTACATGGGTAAATTAGAAAGCCTAAGGATGCTAAGGAAATGTAAATAAAAAATAAATAAATAAATATATATATATATATATATATATTATATATATATATATATTAGTAAATAAATAAACTTAGTCTGAGAAAGATCCTTCATATTTATAGATGTATATATACTAGGAATGATGCAAAATCCGGTCTTCGACCTATTTCTTAAAAACTTAACCTAAGTTGAAGACAAAACTCTAAATAGACACTTATAAAAAGAATGACGAGTTTAGAGTAACCTGAAACCTATAAGATCAAGTAAGATTCTTGAAAACATGGATCAAAATTTTCACTAACATTTTTCTTATTTTCTTTATGGATTTTGTGGGTGTAATCCGCTGAAAACCCTCAGGAGACAACACTTCTCCTCTAGGGTAACCTAGAGGTTTAACGGCTTGTTGCACGTGCTTAGTGCAATCGTGTCACCTACGAAAGTGGTGCAATAATTTAGATAGGATTTTTTTCTTTTATGGTGTGATTGTTATTCATTTTTGCATCATTTTCCACATCCATATCATGCATTATATCAATAAAAATAGGCTTTTTACTCTTTCTCTCTCTATTTTTGCAGGTCCATCATTAATGGAGAGGAGGCCCATAATTCATGGAATTATCAAGAATAAAAAGGGATTAATCAAAGGCCAAAAGAAAAGCCCCAAAAGTTTAGCCCATGATCTGGAGACATCCACGCATGCACTCATCCTTCTAGAAGCTCCAACGTGGCCAGCAGGCTGCAACAGAACGCCAACAGAATTCGCTGGCGTAACGGCCTAGATTCTGCCGCGGAAACGCGGCTCTGGCCGCGGATCCGCGGCAGGAATCTGGCCGTTGAGCCAGAGATTTTATCCGACGGTTCAGATTTTGGAGCCTCCTCTTCTGAAGCCTATAAATAGACTACCAAGGACTCTGCGAGAAAAGAGGAGAGATTGAAGATAGTGCTTGTAATTTTTAGATTGTTCTCTAGGTTTTTAGTGCTCTTGTAGTCTTCTTCTTCCTCCTAGAAATTCTGCAAAAGAGAGAAAGAAAGAGAGTGAGAGCTTGTAATCCAAGGGGTGACAACTTGTAGTAAGGATTAATCCAATCTTTCTTCTCATCTTTGCAAATTCTAGTGCTTTACTTTACTTGCTTTACTTTCTTCAAGCTTTACTTTCATTGCACAATGAATTGTTGTTTTCTTTCCATTGCCATGTCTAACTAATTCTTCTAACATGACTAGCTAACCACTAACTTTGCTAACTTCTAACTCTTGGGTGATTGCTAACTTTTAATCTTGTATATGTTGAGTCTCTTTCATCCCCAATGAAGATGAGTTGTTTTTATTCTTTGCAAATTCTTGTTGTAATTCCATATGATTCATGTGTGCCTCATTTAGAGCCTTGTCTTTAGAACAAGTGCCTTGATGGAACATGGAGATGGAGCACCTACCTATGCTATTGGTTTGTTGTACAACTTTCTTACTTCAATGCTAACTTTATGTATGGCCTTGAATGACAATTGAATTTTGTATCTTCTTCCTTAGCATTACCTTGAGTGACACTCCTCGATTCCACCATTGACATTCTATCTTGAGAGCCGATGAAATCAATGAGGCTACAAGACAAGTCCGATAAGATCACTCATCTACCAAGTGGGAAAGTAATTTGACCAACAAGCAAGACAAACATTTGCCGATGAATCAACATGAGGCATGCATCACCATAATGGAGATTAGTAAGTTAGCAAATTAGAAAGGTTAGCTAGTCATGGCTTCTTCCATCTAAAAAGTCTTTCGAAGTTTTTCTACTTTAGTTTTCTCTCTAAAGCTAGTCTTGTTTTCAAAGTTCTTTAACTTTCTTTTCCATAGTTTTTCCTTTCATGCACAAATCCACCACAAATTCTTTCACCTATTTTTTCATGTCCTTTTTATTCTTTTGAACATAGAAGAACTTTCATTTTCTCTCTTCAACACTTAACCGTTAAAACTTCTATCGTGAGCTCTCCCTGAGGATCGACCCGTATAGCCTATGCTATTACGGTGATTCGGAAGGAGTATATCAAACATTGTGAATACATTCTTGGAGTTGTCAAACACCAAAGGTTGATTCTAAACCTTCTATCTCTTGTTGAATTAGTGCACTCCTATCCCTTCCTTATCAAGAGGAAGGGAGTTACACTACAACAAGAAACAACAAAAGGAAGAAGTAAAGAGCAATGAGTTTACACTACAACAATGAAGTAAAAGCAAATAAAAGCACAAGTAAATTAAAAGAAGGAAGAGAAGTAGTACTTGTATTAGCTTGTCACCCTTCAAATACAACACTTACACACTCTCTCTCTTTCACTCTAATGGCTAAACTAAAACTAGAAGAAGAACTACAACAACAACTACAAACTAAAAACAAGACTACACAAACTTGCTTTAACTCTGGATCTACCCTTCTTCAGACCCCATGGGGGGGTATTTATAGACATCAGGAGAAAGGTGGTCCAGGGGGTGACCCTGGCCCAAAGCACTGGCGCGCGCGTGCCAGAATGGCCGCTCGCGCCAGTGTTTGGGCAGCGTGCTGCTCTGACTGTCTCCTGTCCACCTGATCTCCTGGATTTGCGATTTGATGTCCTGAGCTGACAAAATCTTCAATCTAAAGTCAATGGCTAATTGGTAGGCCTTTAATCACCAATTAAATGGTGATTTAGGTCTTCTTCTTTATTTGCACACCATGGACCTAGGATCAAGCAAGTATGATTTTATTAGCAGAATTTTACATGAAATAAGTATGAGAACGTGATGAAAATTTTACAAAATTAGAGACTAATCACACTCCCACACTTATCTTTTTGCTTGTCCCGAGTAAAACAAAAATGAGAACATTATTACACCACTTTCGCAGGTGACGCGATTGCACTGAGCGTGTGCAACAAGCCTTTAAACCTCTAGGTTTCCCCTAGAGGAGGAGTGTTGTCTCCTGAGGGTTTTCAGCGGATTGCACCCACAAAATTCAGTAAGTAAAGAAAAGTAGTTAGTTGTTATCAAAAATTCTGTCATGAAAAAGAACTTTCAATCATCTAAGTAAAAATGACCGAATGATGATGAAAAATTAGGTTTAATCCTCATAAGTTCTCCTCTACTTTAGCCTTCATAAAGGAAGAAACTATGATTTTTCTTTGAATTTAGAAAGGATCTTGTACTTCTAACTCATTCTTTTTATTTTGCTTTAGATAGATATGCATAATGTGTAAGTGTGATGTGCTTGGAAATTTTCAACTCAACTTTGAATATCATTGAAGTTTATTAATATTTATTTATTATTCTTGGTTTCATTAGGCTTTCTACTTTACTTATGTAACACATATCAAACGGATGATTCCCAAACCAGATGGTCTTAGGGCACCAGGTGAAAAAAACACCCCTCGGGTCAAATATGCAAGTAGAGTAGGCCACGAAAGGAAGATTATATATATTACATATTGAGTATATATATTGTTTTTTTTTGGCGTGAGTAATCATGCTTCTTGAGGCACAATTATCCAGCGTTTTTTTTTTTAGAGTTGTGTTTCTAAATCCCAAGTATGTGTGTGTAGTTTATACATATTCTACTAAGGCTAAATAAAGGGTATGAGTTATTTTCCTTATCCCTTCTAATTTTTTAGTCAAACCAATCTTTCTTGTTTATTTAGGCAAAAATAAAGATTCATTAATAAGGTTCCCGTAATTCCTACAATCTTTTGGTATTTTTATAAAGAGTATAAAATTTCTTTTCAATCTTTTTTTTTGTTTCAAGAAAGAGAAAGAATAAAAGGAAAAAGAAAAAGTGTTAGCACCCCCCGTACCTATCTAATGCATTGTCCTCAATGAATGCAGATGTAAATGCAAAGGCAATAAATAGGGTGAAGAAATGATGTCACCGTCTTCGTGGACTCGGGCCGGCCAAGTGCGAATAGGCTAAAGAAAGGACAAAAAGAATGTAGAAGGGGTAAGCATATAAACAAATTTTTTTTTAGTTGTTGTGGTTAGGTGTATGACGGGACAAAAAGAGTCAGCACACTATCATCCGGAGTCATAGGCTCAGTGGTCAAGAAGGGCTTCAGTCTTTACTCATTCACTTTGAATTCTGTGTTGTTCTTAGGGTCTGCAATAAGCACAGCACCGTGTGGGAAAACAATGCGCATAATGAACGGTCCCGACCAACGAGTTTTCAGCTTCCCCACGAAAATATGAAAGCCTAGAGTTATACAGCAGAACCTTATCTCCCGGGGCAAAGTTTTTTCGGGTTATGATCTGGTCATGAAAAAGTTTTGTCCTACTTTTGGTAATTCGAGCATTCTCATAGGCTTCATTTCGTATCTCCTCTAATTCTGAAATCTGCAGTCTCCTTAGCTCACTGGCCTTACTCAATCGAAATTGAGCTGCTTAATGGCCCAGAGGGCCCGGTATTCTAACTCTACTGGCAGATGACAGGCTTTTTTGAATACGATTCTATAAGGAGACATCCCCAGAACTGTCTTAAAAGCAGTGTGGTAAGCCCACAATGCATCATTGAGCTTAACCGACCAATCCTTTCGATTTTGTCCGACAGTCTTTTTCAGAATGAGCTTGATCTGTCGATTGGTGACTTCGACCTGCCCATTTGTCTGGGGATGATACGGAGTAGACAACTTGTGATTGATGGAATATTTCCGCATCAGATCTTCAAAAACCTGTTGCAGAAATGTGATCCACTATCACTAATTATCGCTCGAGGGGTGCCAAATCGGGAGAAGATGTTCTCTTTGAGAAATTTGACAACCACTTTGTTGTCATTCGTCTTAGTTGGCACAGCTTCTACCCACTTAGAGACATAATCTACAGCAACGAAAATGAACTGGTTGCCGAAAGAATTGGGGAATGGCCCCATGAAATCGATACCCCAAACATCAAAATTTTCAACTTCAAGGATCGGGTTCAGGGGCATCATGTCTCTTCTTGAAATTTTCTCAATTTTCTGACAATTTGCGCATGACTTGCAAAAATGATATGAGTCTTTGAACAAAGTGGGCCAGTAGAATCCACTTTGAAGAACCTTCTCTGCAGTCTTGCGGGGACCGAAGTGTCCTCCGCATGCAAGGTCATGGCAAAAGCTGAGCACACTCCTCTGTTCCTCCTCGGGTATGCATCGTCGAATAATTTGGTCGGGACAATACTTAAAAAGATACAGTTCTTCCAAAAGAAGTACCATACTTGGGCAAAGAAGCGGTATTGGTCTTGCTTTGTCCAGTCAGTAGGTAATTGTCCGGTGGCCAGGTAGTTAACAATGTCCTCATACCAGGGTTCCTTAAGAATGGCTAGGATGTGTTCGTCTGGGAAATCCTCGTTGATTAGAGCTTGGATGGTCAGTGCGTTCGGAATTCGTGAGAGATGATCAGCGACCACATTTTCTATACCTCGTTTATCCCGAATTTCTAAGTCAAATTCTTGAAGAAAAAGGATCCACCGAATCAGTCGGGCTTTTGCTTCCTTCTTGGTCATGAGGTATTTCAGAGCCGAGTGATCCGTAAAAATTACCGTCTTCGAACCTGACAAGTAGGGCCGGAACTTCTCTAACGCAAAGACAACGGCCAAGAATTCCTTCTCAGTCGTTGTATAATTCTGTTGGGCGTTATTCAAGGTCCTACACGAGTAATAAATCACGTGCTGCCTATTGTCGATGCGTTGTCCTAGAAAAGCGCCAATAGCAAAATCAGATGCATCACACATGATTTCAAACGACTGGGCCCAATTAGGTGTAGAAATGATAGGCGCAGAAATAAGTTCTTGCTTAAGCTTCCCCCATGACTTGAAACATTCGTCGTTAAAATTAAAGGGCACGTCCTTAGCGAGCAGGTTGGTTAAGGGCCTAGCGATTTTGCTAAAATTCTTAATGAACTGTCGGTAGAACCCAGCATGCCCTAGAAAGGATCTAATATTCTTGATGTTTTTGGGTGGTGGAAGCTTAACAATCACTTCTACTTTAGCCTTATCCACTTCTATGCCTCTCCTCGAAATCTCATGGCCCAGGACAATCCCTGTCTCACCATGAAGTGACATTTTTCTCAGTTTAGAGTTAGGTTCTTCTCCTTGCATCTTTGTAGCACTAACTCTAGGTGATGAAGACACTGATCAAATGAATCTCCGTAGATGGAGAAGTCATTCATGAAAATCTCAAGAAAACGTTCTACCATATCGGAGAAAAGACTAAGCATGCACCGTTGGAATGTTGTTGGGGCATTGCACAATCCAAAAGGCATGCGTCGATAAGCAAAGGTTCCGAACAGGCAGGTGAACATGGTCTTTTCCTGGTCTTCTGCAGCAATGGGGATTTGGTTGTATCCCGAGTACCCATCTAGGAAGCAGTAGTACTCAAGTCCTGCCAAACGCTCAAGCATTTGGTCGATGAAGGGTAGCGGGAAGTGGTCTTTACAGGTGGCTGTATTCAACTTTCTATAGTCGATACAGACACGAACCTTGGTAGGCAATCTGTTGACCCAAAGGCCCATCACTCTTGTTTTGATGATGATCAACTTATGTAGTTATAGTACTAATGATCTTGTGCTTGATTAGTTTCAGATTTATGATCAAGATCTTAGTTGGTGTTTAGCTTCAACAAAGGATTTCAAGTCAAGTTTTGGAGCTAGCACGGTTTGATTCAAGAGCTTGTGTATCAAGACCACATCAAGTACTCAAGAGGAGTCTAGCTCATTGATCAAGTTTGGACCAAGTCAAGAAGATGAGAAGACTTCAAGTGAAGACCTTCAAGATCAAGACTTGAGTCTAGGTTTGTTTTTATTAAGATTTTGTTTTTAGATAAAATGTAAAGGATAGAATAGTTGGTAGATTGCTCAAGTATACCATATATACACACACTCTTGATTTAGATGAGTTTTCAAAAAAGAATTTCTATTTTAGAAAAATACAAAAGAGTTTTCATTTTGAAAAAATACCGGTTTGGTTTTTGGAGTTTATTATATACATGTCTTTAACCATAACCAATTTAGTGCTTATTGTCAAAAACATAGATATTTCATCATGTATGTGTAGTGGATCATTTCCATACACTCTATGCTTTAAAAGTTATTTAAATATCTTGTTTTTGTATTTGGATAAGTTTTGAAAAACCTTTTTGGAAAAATACAGTTTTTGTTTTGAGCCAAAATTTCTGAATTACAAAAATAGTTCAAATTGTTTGTAACATGTCTTGATTTTACTCAAACATGTTTGTATATCAAAGTATAATATTGAACCTATTTTTGTAGATTTTTCGTGAATTTATGGGATTTTATTTTAGATAGATAAAAAGTCAACCTTTTTAATCCCTTAAGTGACCTGACCTGGCTTCTGCCGGTCGACCGGACTTGAAGTCGGTCGACCGAGTCGGTCGACCGACGTGCACAGACGTGCACGCCAGTTTGGCTGGAGGGCCGGTCGACCGACCCGGTCGATCGCAGAGAGCTTCTGCTCTCTGGAAAGCCCGATCGACCGGACAGAGAGCCTGCTCTCTGTATCCAGGCCACGGTCGACCGGCCAGTCGACCGCTGGCTCAACGATCAGAAATCTGACCGTTGTTCGGTCGACCGGGCGGTCGACCGATAGGTCATTCTGGCTCCCAACGGCTAGTTTTTCTAGCCCTATAAAATGGGGCTTTTAGGGGCTGTTTTGATCAAGATTTTTGGAGAATTTTTAAGCCAGTTTTTCCTACTCTATTAAGAGGTTTTCTCCACTTACTTGAGAGCAAATATTTCTAATCAAAAGGGAAGTTTTATCAAGAGTGTTTTAAAAGTGATTTCTTGAGTTTTCCTCCACCATTTCAATCCTAGTTTTCTCACACAACACTTGAGCTATCCATTGCTATACCTATCCTATAGGGATCTTTGTTGTGAGAGGATTTTAGGTGATCAAAGAGTTGTGATCACCAAAGTTCTACTTTGTGCTTTGAGGAGGCGGACTTGCGGGTTCGCGTTGTTTCGAGTTCGTGTGTGAACTCTTTATTTGAGGTGCGGCCTCGGTGAGCTTGTGGGCTTGCGGTGTGTTCGGGGACTGGAGAGTCCAAGGAGTTCAAGTGTGAACTCGCCTTGTAGGTGTTACGGCACCGAGTGATCCGGTGGGATCGATTTTAGTGGAAATCCTTCATAGTGTTGAAGGCGGGGACGTAGAGCAAGTGTGCTCGAACCTCGAAACAAATCTCTCGTGTTTGCGATTGCTCTTTCTCTATCTCTTACTTGTTTATATCTTGCATGCTATTAATGCTTTCATCTTTATATGCTTGATAAATATTTGTGCTCTTATTGTCATATGCTTGGGGATTGTTTGCTAACACTTGTATTCAACCAAGAGAGCCAATGCGGCACGTCAACTCTTATTTAGAGGAATCTTGAGGAGTTAGTCCAGAGCCCTTCACGGAGAATCCGGCTACACTCTTGTGTTATACGTGGTGTTTAGTTTAAGAAGTTTTTAGCTTGCATTAATAAGTTTTTAATTCCGCATTGTTTGTCCATTTGATTAGCCATCACCTATTCACCCCCCTCTAGGTGATTACAGTTGGTATCAGAGCCAAGTGCTCTTGATTTGGGTCTTACAACCTAGAGTTAAAGATCCTCTTTTATAGCTAATCACAATATTTGTACACACACCATGCATTTCATGTCACCTCCCACTTTTGACATTCTTAACATCCAAACTTGGAAGGTTAAGATGTCTTTATACGTCAAAGCCCTAGGCATTTATATTTATTTTTCCACTACTAGAGATTCTTATTGTTTAAATGGCAAAAATATTGAGGCTAATGCAAAAGCCCTACATGCTTTAAGATCTACCCTAAATGATGATTATTTATCTAGGGTTGCTAATCTTGATTCGTCATTTGTAGTTTGGAACTCTTTGATCTCCCTTGACGAACAAGAACAATACTATGTGGGGAGCGACTCGGATGTTAGAAGTGACGCTTCCAACGTGTGCTACATGGTCCAAGGGGATATTCTCTTGAGGTAAACACCGAATCCGAGTTAGAAGAGGATGTTGATATGTCCTATAATGAACTTGAATCTTTTTGTCAACAACTCCTAGAAAAGTATGAAATGCTTAAAAGGATAATAAGAAAATGAAAATAAAATTTGATTGCATGTTAAAAGAAAATGTCTCTTTTAAAATAAAAGTTGCATGCATTGAAAAAGAAAATGAAATTTTAAAAAATGAAAATGATTCCTTGCTTTCTAAGCTAAATGATTTGTGTGAAGGAAATAATGTTTTGAAAAATAAAATTGATTTGGTGGAATAACAAAAAGATATTACTTTGCATGAAAACACTTCTTTGAAAAGAAAAATTGTTGAAAAAGAAAAAGTAAATGTTTCTAAAAAGAAAAAGATTGTTGATCATGCTCTTCATGCCACAACCATTGATAAAACTGAAGTTAAAATTTTGAAAAACAAATAGATTGTTTAAGTTCAACTTTGGGCAAATGTGCTTTTAACCATTCTAGATTGGAATCCTTGTTTCAAAAGAAACAAGTTCCCCATGTTCATGCACATCACCCACATTATGCATATTCACTTTTTGCACGCCACGATCACACTCATACACATATGCATCCTAGAGTGTACAAGTGTACATATTGTGGCCGCAAAGGCCATTTAGCAAAATTTTGTTATGATAAGATTAATGCTTTAAATTTGCTAACAGAAATGTTTGGGTTCCTTACAATGCTAACCCTCAAGGACCCAAAAGAAAATGGGTACCAAAATCCCCACCTTTTGTATTTGATGTAGGTGCGGTCTCTCACAAAACGTGAGAGGGATGGTGCCTTGGTGGTGGTTGCAATAGACTCGATGAACACACATTTGATGCACCGCTATCAAGGAGGTTTGGTAGGACAACCACCATGTTTTGGAGAATTAGAGCATAGTTCTTTGGTTTGGTAACTATCTCTAAAACTCCTATTTTATTTACATGCCTTTTTCATATATGATATTCTTTAGCATGTTTTGTTTTTATGATTGTGCTTCATGTGGTAAATACTAGTTTAGATGTAGATTCCATTAAAACTTGGATTTATACTTGTACAAGTAGTGAGCAACATTTGATTCATATACGTTTGCACTTCATTGTTCATTTGTACTCACTATATGCACATGTATAGCCTAGTTTTGATGATTTCCTCATTTTTACTTGTTTTGCCTATTTTCATGTTTTACTTTATGTATATGTATTTTGTATTCAAAACTAATAAATATACATGTATACCCTTGAGTCACTTGCCTTCATGCAAATTACTTTATGGACTCATTGTGTGTTTGTGATATGTATGTATATTGTTAGTTTTGGATAAATCATATATATACCTAGAAGTTTGTTTTTAGATGAAAAATGAATTTTTAATATTCATGTTTGCCTTGAGCCCTATTGATTATTTTCATGAAAATGCTATTTACATGATTAATGAACACTCACACTTCATTTGTTTAGTCATGACTTTGTTTCATGAACGCTTTTATGAGCTTTATCGATTTTGAGTGTCAACTCTTGTGTATTTGGTATTATTCATGAAATACATATGATTTGGTTTCATGTTTTGAAGGATTTTTAACTAGTTTTTCAAAAATTATTTTAACTAGTTATTTATTCTTCAATTTGGTAGTATTTTTCACTATAAAAATATTTCAATTGATTTGTAGATTTAAGTAATAAAAATTTTGTTTTTATGATATCTTAAAATTAAATCTCAAAATTTATTTTATTGAGAAAATGAAAAATGTTTTGATATAATTGCCTATATGCAAGGGGAGCTTAACATCTCTTCTACATATAGATTCATGTTGAGTGTATCTTATATTGAGGAGCTTGACAACTCTTCTTTATGCGGTACACGTGTGTAGGGGGAGCTTTACATCTCCTCTTATGCATTACATATTATGTTTGATGTGAGTTAGGGCTTGTCATCCCTACATCATGTAATGCATATATGTAGGGAAGTTAACGATTTATGTTTTGTCTCTCACCTTATTGATGCATGTTTAGTTTTATGCACTTCATTGCCATATCTTATTATTTATTGTGATGCATGAGTTAAGGGGAGCTTCCTTGAAGCTTTACTTTAATCCATGCATATATAACTCCATGAGTTTTATCATCATCAAAAAGGGAGAGATTGTTGGCCCAAAGGCCCATCACTCTAGTTTTGATGATGATCAACTCATGTAGTTATAGTAATAATGATCTTGTGCTTGATTAGTTTCAGATTCATAATCAAGATCTTAGTTGGTGTTTAGCTTCAACAAAGGATTTCAAGTCAAGTTTTGGAGCTAGCACGGTTTGATTCAAGAGCTTGTGCATCAAGACCACATCAAGTACTCAAGAGGAGTCTAGCTCGTTAGATCAAGTTTGGATCAAGTCAAGAAGATGAAGACTTCAAGTGAAGACCTTCAAGATCAAGACTTGAGTCTAGGTTTGTTTTTATTAAGATTTTGTTTTTAGATAAAATGTAAAGGATAGAATAGTTGGTGGATTGCTCAAGTATACCATATATACACACACTCTTGATTTAGATGAGTTTTCATAAAAGAATTTCTATTTTGGAAAAATACAAAAGAGTTTTAATTTTGAAAAAATACCTGTTTGGTTTTTGGAGTTTATTATATACATGTCTTTAACCATAACCAGTTTAGTGCTTATTATCAAAACATAGATATTTCATCATGTATATGTAGTGGATCATTTCCACACTCTATGCTTTAAAAGTTGTTTAAATATCTTGTTTTTGTATTTGGAGAAGTTTTGGAAAAACCTTTTTGGAAAAATACAGTTTTTGTTTTGAGCCAAATTTCTAAATTACAAAAATAGTTCAAATTGTTTGTAACATGTCTTGATTTTATTCAAACATGTTTGTATATCAAAGTATAATATTGAACCTATTTTTGTAGATTTTTCGTGAATTTATGGGATTTTATTTTAGATAAAAAGTCAACCTTTTTAATCCCTTAAATGATCTGACCTGGCTTCTGCCGGTCGACCGGACCGGTCGACCGAGCTTGAAGTCGGTCGACCGACGTGCACAGACGTGCACGCCAGTTTGGCTGGAGGGCCGATCGATCGACCCGGTCGACCGCAGAGAGCTTCTGCTCTCTGGAAAGCCCGGTTGACCGGACAGAGAGCCTGCTCTCTGTATCCAGGCCACGGTCGACCGGCTGGTCGACCGCTGGCTCAACGGTCAGAAATCTGACTGTTGGCCGGTCGATCGGGCGGTCGACCGACAGGTCATTCTGGCTCCCAACGGCTAGTTTTCTAGCCCTATAAAATGGGGCTTTTGGGGCTGTTTTGATCAAGATTTTTGGAGAGTTTTTAAGCCAGTTTTTCCTACTCTATTAAGAGGTTTTCTCCACTTTCTTGAGAGCAAATATTTCTAATCAAAAGGGAAGTTTATCAAGAGTGTTTTAAAAGTGATTTCTTGAGTTTTCCTCCACCATTTCAATCCTAGTTTTCTCACACAACACTTGAGCTATCCATTGCTATACCTATCCTATAGGGATCTTTGTTGTGAGAGGATTTTAGGTGATCAAAGAGTTGTGATCACCAAAGTTCTACTTTGTGCTTTGAGGAGGCGGACTTGCGGGTTCGCGTTGTTTTGAGTTCGTATGTGAACTCTTTGTTTGAGTTGCGGCCTCGGCGAGCTTGTGAGCTTGCGGTGTGTTCGGGGACTAGAGAGTCCAAGGAGTTCAAGTGTGAACTCGCCTTGTAGGTTTTGCGGCACCGAGTGATCCGGTGGGATCAATTTTAGTGGAAATTCTTCATAGCGTTGAAGGCGGGGACGTAGAGCAAGTGTGCTCGAACCTCGAAATAAATCTCCCGTGTTTGCGATTGCTCTCTCCATCTCTTACTTGTTTATATCTTGCATGCTATTATTGCTTTCATCTTTATATGCTTGATATATATTTGTGCTCTTATTGTCATATGCTTGGGGATTGTTTGCTAATACTTGTATTCAACCAAGAGAGCCAACGCGGCACCTCAACTCTTATTTAGAGGAATCATGAGGAGTTAGTCCAGAGCCCTTCACGGGGAATCCGGCTACACTCTTGTGTTATACGTGGTGTTTAGTTCAAGAAGTTTTTAGTTTGCATTAATAAGTTTTTAATTCCGCATGGTTTGTCCATTTGATTAGCCATCACCTATTCACCCCCCCTTGGTGATTACACAATCTTGTCTGTACCAACTCGTTTTGCTCATTTTCAACCACCGTAAAGCCGGCTTTCTTCAAGACCGCTTGAACGGGGCTAACCCATTGACTATCAGAAATAGGATAAATGATCCCATTATCTAATAGTTTCAGAATTTTAGCCTTAACTTCCTCTTGCATAAGAGGGTTAAGCCTACGTTGTGGGTCCCTCCTAGGGGTTGATTCATCAATCAAATGGATTCTTTGTTACACTATGGATGGACTTATCCCTTTGATGTCCTTTATCGTCCATCCAATGGCTTCCCTATGTCTTTTCAGAATAGACATTAAGCTATCCTCTTGTCGCTCAGTCAGGTGGGATGCTATGATGACTGGCAAGGTGTCCTTTCCGCCCAGGTAGGCGTACTTGAGGTGTTCAGGTAAGGCTTTTAGCTCTAGGGAAGGTGCTGCTTTATTGGAGGCAATCTCTGGGCTTTCAATCCTAGGATGGGGTACACTTGGGCTTGACGTCCAATCCACTGTTGAATTTATGATCTGGTCTAGATCAAAATCCTTAGCCTCCAGATCAAACTCTGCCTCAGTTTCTGTCTCCATGCTTTTCTCATTCTCACTGGTCAGGTTTTCAATAGAATTGACCTCAAATGTCTGATCATCGACATCCCTAGGTTGTCTTCCAAGATTGAAGACATTGACTTCCTTCGTCATGTCTCCAAAAGTCAATCACATGGACCCGTTCCTACAGTTGATAATGGCATTGGCTGTAGTAAGGAATGGGTGTCCTAAGATAACTGGAGTTTGAGACCTAAGATTGGACACAGGTTGGGTCTCAAGCACAATGAAGTCAAAGGGGTAGATGAAGTCCCCTACCCGGATAAGGACATCTGTGATTTTTCCCTTCGGGATCTTCACAGATCGGTCAGCTAGCTGAATGGTGACTCGAGTTGGGCTAAGCTCGCCCAACCCAAGTTGCTGGTATACTGAGGGAGGTAGAAAGTTGATACTTGCTCCCAAGTTAAGAAGCGCTCTACTGATTTCGGTCTGTCCTATGGTGCAGGAAATGGTGGGACATCCAGGATCCTTGTATTTCACTGGAATGGAACCAGACAGAATTTCGCTTATATTAGTTGCCAAGAACACTTTCTTGGGAACATTGGTCTTTCTCTTCTTCGTACACATATCCTTAAGAAATTTGGCATAAACTGGGACTTGTTGGATAGCATCAAGAAGTGGCACATTCAATTTGACCTGGTTGAACATCTCTAGCATCTTTTCCATGTGCATATTCTTATTGTTGTTCCTAAGCCTATTGGGAAAGGGTGTTATAGGCTTATGAACTTGTTCAGTAGCTTTGTCCTCGTCAGATGTTTGTGGAGCAGATTGGGAGGAACTAGCAGAGGTGGAGGCTGGAGTGGGACCAGAATGGACTGGACTTTTCTGTTGGTAGACCTGGTTGTCTGCCTTCTTTCCAGATCGCAGTGTGTGAATAGCATTGCACTGGTTGATCGATGGATCCTGAATTTCATATGCTTGATTGAAGGTTTTTAGGTTAACTTGTGGCTAACTAGGCAAAGTACCTTTTGGTCTTTCACTTAGGGAGCTAGCTAACTGGCTCATCTGTATTTCCAATCTTGATATATCCTATGAATGATTGTTCAGAGTTTGTCCCTGGTTTTACATAAAAGCGGTTTGGGACTTCATGAAAGTCTTTATGCTCTCCTCCAGTTTACTGATTTTCTTTTCCATTGGTGAGCTTTGGGAGGAGGAAGATGGGGCTTGACTGGGAAAAGGTAGTGGAGGAGTAAGATGGTGAAAATTGTTGGAGAAAGTAGGCCTAGGAGGATTGTTTTGGGTCCAAGAGAAATTTGGGTGATTCCTCCAACCTGGATTGTATGTCTGTGAGTAGGGATTATGCGGCAGCTGTGAATAGGCCGCGTTCAGGTGTTCCGGTGGCACTTGCTGGGCATGAAAACCAGGGCACTCTTCAAAGACATGGTTTGGTGCCTGACAATATGAACAACCCAGATTGTGAATTGGTGGTGGGTTAATCTGGTTGACACTGGCAGGCTCTTTTGTTTCCAAAGCCTCTATCCTTCTCATTAGGGTAGCAATCTTAGCCTCGGCAGTTATGGATGATTCTAGAGATAGGAGCCCTCATCTTGAAGCTATAGATTGTGAATTCCTAGGTTTTTCCGAGGCTGGCTCCCATCGCAGGATTTTCTCCACTAAATCCTCAAATAAATCCCAACCCTGATTCTCATCTTTCTGCAAGAACCCTCCCTGACACATGATTTCTAAAAGGGTTTTCGTCTGATAGTCTAGACCATCGTAGAGAATCTGGCACTGACGCCATTTCTCCACGCCATGATGAGGGTACTGAGCTAGGAGATCTTTGAATCACTCAAAGTACCTCCAAAATGGTTCGCTCAGTTCTTGCCTAAACTGCATGATGTTCTTCCTAATGAGGGCAGTTTTGTGAATTGGGTAGAATTTCTTCAAGAAGGCCTTGACGAAATCATCCCATGTCGTGACTGAATCTGCTGCCAAGCTGTACAACCATTTCTTAGATAGGTCCTTTAAGGAAAAAGGGATGAAACGTAACCTAACGGCATCGTCTCCTAGCTGGGGTATACGCATCATGAGGCATACTTCTTCAAATTCCCTAACAAAAAAGTATGCGTCCTCGATTCTAAACCATGAAATTTGGGAAGAGTGTTAATGAATTGGGGCTTTAACTCGAAGTTATTTCCGTTTGCTTCAGGAAGTTTTATGCAAGATGGAAGTGAAGTTCTGATCGGGTAAAATCTATCCTGAAGTGACGCCATCACTGGTTCTGGATGCAAGGGTAGAGAGGTTTTCTACTTAATCTGGAAGATATAGGATCTCTCACACACTCTTGCATGCAGCACACCTCAAACAATGTAAAAACAACAAACAAACAAAAAGATAAAATAAACAAACAGAAGAAAGAAAAACAACCACAAGTTATGTGTGCAGGAACAGGTTTCAAGGAAAGGAAAGGTGCAGAATATTGCTTACTTACATGTGCTTCTGCTCAAGAAAGCAGAGAACAGGAGACAACCACAAAACCGCATAAACGCGGCCAAAGCCGCGTTTTCATGGCAAAGTGGTAGACCCACTTGTTGAGTTTTCTGCAGGTGCTTCTAAACTGTAAAACTCTGTCTATGATATTTTCAATTTTCTTGAATATTTGTAAAAAGCACACAGTTCTGATCACAACACTAATCAGTGCTTGTAATTGTTTAAAACACGGTTAAATGTTGCATCCTAGGGCATTATTATAATTCTGTTTCATTTTAAATTACTTTGAATAGCGCTAGGGATATGGTACGTTTGTATTGCATCTACATTAGAAAGACTTTTGGATGATTTACAATTATTTTGAGTGATTACTTACCTATTTCTTGCACAATTCGCACTAAAACAGCTTAAGGGAAAATCTATAGACAAGATAAGGTGGGGAAGTCCTGCAACAATCATCTTCATATACTTCTTTTCCCGAATAATCGTTAAAAGAATCAATTGACTGCAAAAAGAGGATAAAGTTTTGCAAGAGGTCGAGCGATGACTTAAAAAGCTGAAAGACTTACGATCCCATCAAAATTTCAAACTCCAAGATCCATACTCAGTTTGCCAAGTTGATCGGTCACATATATTGCATATATATTGTCACATTACCATATTTATTATCTAATAAATTCTATTAATAATTCTTATTTTTATTTAATAATGTGCATGCCCATTGCTAATGGACAGGGAAGAGAAACGAGTCCAAAAGCCCATCAAAATTCTGATTAATTCAGAATTAATTTAAAATCAGAAAATTAGGACAAATCAAGGCAAATCAGAGAAGATAAAATAAGTTTAAAATCGGTTAAAATAAATCTTCACAACCAATTAGTTAAAGCCAAAGATCAAAGGCAGTTTCTTCAAATCCCAGCCTAAAATGAAAATTCAGCTAAACATAAAAGGAATCGAGAAATCAGAGACGTGTGCCCCCGGGTGTGGCCACCAGGCCACACCCAGGCCGCGAAAACACGGCCAAAGTCGCGTTTTTGTGGCTTTGTTGAGGAAGTTGGGGGAGCGTTTGCTCCCCCTATCTTTGTACGCTCTTCTCCGTTTGATTTTGCCTATAAATACTGGGTTTTTCAAAAACTACAGAGAATGATCAAGCAGAGAGTAGAACTTAGGCTATTCTATAGTTTGTAACTTAGGTTTTTAGTTTTCTTTTATGTAATTTTTATTTTCTTTATGTAACTGAAAGGGGAGGAGATTTTCATGAAGGAATGAAAACAAGCTTGTACTGAGGGTGATACCGATGTAAGTAATCTTTTCTTTCATTGTTATTTGAATCGAATCGAAGTTTTTTTCTTTTCTATTCTTGTTTTTGTTTGCTTCCCTCTTCTTTGTTTGTGAATCCAAATGACTCTATAGCCTCAAAGTTGCCTTGCCCTTGCAAGTGCCGCTGATGGCTTATGGTGATGGATCTATATTTCTATGGTAGTGTAGCTTGCCCTTTCATTTAATAGTACAAATCGGGAATGGGGAAGATCCTATTTGTCATACTTCGCTCGCTTTCAAACAAAGGTACATCGTCGATACAGGTCAAAGGTAAGCAGGCTCCAAAGAGGTAAGTAAGTTTTTTAAGTTTTAACTTTCTTTTTCTTTTAATTTTTTAGTTTAGATCACAACAATCTCCCAACTCTTTTATCACTCTTTTCAATTTCTTTGTATATATCCATTTTTTATTTTTTTACCTTCTCAATCTACCACTTTCTTATTAACTTAACTGTAACTTATTTTTCTTTTTCTTTTCAAGAACTAAAAGAAGATGCTTAACCATTGATTGTAAATTAAAAGAGAACTTGCTAAAAAAGCTTCCATCGCTAGTCCCTCCTTGTATATCTCGACCCGCATAGCCACTTGCTATCGCGGTAGAATTGAGCACCTTGCACTTCTAATTTGTATTTCTAAAATTCTGTATTTTTGTGTGCAGGTATAACTTCAAATCAAATTTTGGCGCCGTTGTCGGGGAGGGACGGTAAGTAGTTCTCTTTTTAATGTTTACATTTTTGGTTAACTTTCTTCTTTGTTCTTAGTATGCAGTGATAAATATCAAGAAAATTTTTGCTACAGTGGACATATAAATGGCCCTGGAATCTGCTCAAGAAAGCAGAGTCTAGAAGCCCTCAGATTTGCTACATTCTTGTGGCAATCTGAGTGAACTACTAACCTGTATTTTTGTAGGTTGGCTGAATTGCAAAGCTAAATTTTTGTACCTATTTACTTTCTTATTTGTCTCACTGTACATACTTTCTAATCTCAACAGTAAAATAATGTTTGTTAAATGAAAATGGTTAGACTTGCATTTAGGTACGTGTCTAATTCGTTTACATTTTATATTACTGTTGAAGAGTGCTGGAGCAAAAGGTGCGTATGCATAGCATATAGTTTAGAAAATATGTAATACCCCTCTCCCGGAATACGTACTTAGATACGTATTCAGTCTTTCGATCGTATTTTTCGATTTACCTTCCGTATTTGACTGATTTTAATTTCAAATATCATTTTCCAATATTTTAGATTTTATGTGATTTTCTGGAATTTTCTGGAATTAAAATGAATTTCTCCGAAACCGGTGTCGGCCAGTGCCGCTGACCGATTTCCGAATTTTTATCTTCCAAACAGTTAGGAATTTTTAGAAAGTCCTTTAGACTTTATTGCTTAGAATCATATTTCTTACTTATACACTTTTTCTGAGAATTTTATGAATTTATGAAAATTCTTTCGGAGTCGGTAAATAACTGATTCCGGGATTTTTAATTTTAAAACTATACAGTATTTCTTCAAACGAATTTCACCATGAGTCTTCAAATATTATTCTTGATTTTTGGTAAAATTTTCAGATCATTCCGAGATACTTGAATTTCGGACATTTTTTTCAATTATTGCAAATTCCATTTTTCCACCTCATGTGCCACCTCAATTCCCACTCACCCTTCACCTAACCCCACTCACTCTCTCTCCTTTCCATGGCTGGCCAAGTGGCCAAGTGAGGGACACCTCACCCCCCTTCTTTTGCAAGAAAACCCTTCCTTTTCACCTTAATTCCACCCTCTTTGAAATAATCCCAACCTATAAATCCCTTTCATTTGCAAATTTCCCCTTTTCCTTCTCTTTCACTTCATCAAGAGAGAAGCTCTCCATAATCCTCTTCTTCTTCAAGCAAGAACCCTAGCTCCTAGATCACCCCAATCCCTTCACCTCCACCTCAAGATCTCAAGGACTTCAACCAAGGCTTCATCAAGGACTTCAATTTCAACCATCACTCCCCAAGGCAACACCTAGAGCAACTCCTTCAACTCAAGATTTTGGATTGTAGCCACCCTCTTCCTCCATTGGATCAAGCTCCTAATTGAACCTTCCCAAGTGAGTATCTTTACTCACCAAGACCTAGATTTCCCTCTATTTACTTGTGATAGTAATTCTTGTAAAATGGTTCCATAAAAATCCAATTTTTAGGTCATCAAAGCTCAAATCCAACCTCCCCATGTGTGTATATCTACTCACTAAGGCTAGTCCCTGTTGTGGTGTACTTGTGTTGATAGATCAGGTCCCCTAATAACATAAAAATCCTATCTTTAGGCTGTTAGAACCAATTCCTTAAAAATCTGATTTTCCGCCTTAACAGTAGCAGATTCCAGAGGATCGGTCGACCGGCAGTCGACCGATCACTCTACCAATGTGCACAGCGTGCACAGTTTTGAGCTGGCGGTCGACCGGCAGTCGACCGACCACTCGACCGGCTTAGGGAATTAGTATGGACCAGTCGACCGGCAGTCGACCGGCCAAAACCTGGAGCTCACGGCATCTGCACGGTCGACCGGCAGTCGACCGGGAGCCGACCGCCAGTTATATCCCCAGTCGACCGGCAGTCGACCGGAGGTCGACCGACAGCCTAATTCTGGGCCAGTTTTCTGACTCCTTTCCTTTTTAATTTCTGACCTTTCCCTGATATTTGTATACTGTTTTAGCTTTGTTTATGCTTCATACCTGTACTGCATGACTTGTTACCTGATAGATCTTGCTTTATTATGCTTCATGACTCATGTTACATATTGCTATTCCATAACTTGTTAAATGTGAAGTATCACCACCCCTTCATGCTATCACTGAAACACCAAGCATGATATACCCGACTTATTATATAAAATAGACCAACTTACATTGGGGTCAGGGGGAAATATGCGGATATCGATATGTGTTCGTGTTTACAGTGGTTTTAGGTATATTGTACAATTATGTTCCGGTCTAACCTGTGGTACTCCAGGGGACCGAGGGGAGTGCTTGCTCCCTTTCCTGTTTACTGTCATGACAAGGGCATACATAAGACCCTCCTGTTAGGCCTTGCGGCTGGTTCCGTCTTCAAGCAACGGAACACCCTGGACCGTGGTCCCGGGCATGCACGGGACCCACTGTAAACATAGTTCGTCGATACAACCGCTGTTTCCAATAACAACCTTGCTTTACTAGGATATGGATCTATGTGCTCTGGGACGCTGGGTCACATAGCTAGATATCACAGTAAGACAAGTAATAATAATAAGACGTTAATTGTAGATTTATTGCATATGACCTTATCTTATTGAGTTTACATCACTTGTTATTCGTTGCTATTTATTACTACTCCATTATCTTTAATCATGATCCTTAGTCACTTGGCTATCTTTTATTTGTTGTTATATGTCTTGACCCCTTGGATTTGCATATTCAGATTCCGAGGCTTGGAACGAAGTGGAGCCTTCCACAGAGGACCGGGCTTATCTTTGCGAGCAGGCTGACCAGCTCTAGTCCCATCGTGCCCGACTCTTCCTTTTGGTTCACGGGATCTCCATCCATTACGTGAGCATTTTGTGTTTCTGGTTGTATATCGTTCCTTTTGGACTTGGGTTGTGATAAAAGACACTTGTAAAGTGATGTTGCTTATCATAACTTGTATAACCTTGTATTTGTATCTTGTAAGTTGGCATATGAATATACCACGCTTTGTGTTGTACTCTGATACTTGTTGTACTTAATGCTTAGCGTATATACGTGGGGGCACCTTCTGACCTACGTATATGCGTTGCAGTGACGTCCCCGTATCCGTGGGATCGGGGCGTTACAGGTTGGTATCAGAGCCTGGCTCTCAAACCTAAAAGTACAATCAAGTGACAAATTCTAGTAATTTGCTAATGCCAACTACAATGTACAAAGTTGTCTAGTCCTCCTTGATTCCGTCCTTGATTCATTTCCTCGTGTCCTAAACTCCTTTCATTTGTTCCAATTCCAGATCTTATCCCTTTCGGTATGGAGAGGCGATCGGGTCGTAACAACATCGGGCAAGTACCGAATGGACCCGTAGGAGGAGAGAGTGCTGATATCCTGAAGGTCATTCAGACCATGATGGAGAACCAGCAGCAGCAGACTGAGCTCCTCAGGCAGGAGTTGGCAGCCCCAAAGGAGCAAAGGCCTGGGAACGTGTCAGATTTCGGCGGCTACAACCGGCCATCTTCACGGGAGTCGAGAAACCATTGGATGCTGAACAATGGTTGACGGACACCACTGATTTGCTGAACGCCGCCCGAGTGCCTAAGGAGAACCAAGTGGAGGTTGCCAAGATTCAGCTGAAGGACATAGCCCGGACTTGGTGGTTGGCCGAAGAGGCCAGATTGGAGAAGCCTGTCTCCTGGGATACTTTCTCCAAGAGCTTCTACAGTCGATTCTTCCCTGCTACTGCTCAGAAGGACATGGAGGAGCAGTTCATCAGACTGCAGCAAGGGAACAAGTCCGTGGATGAGTATGCCGCGGAGTTTCTCAGACTGAGCCGCTTTGCCCCGTACATGGTGACGGATGAGGAGAAGAGGGCAAGCCGGTTCCAGCAAGGTCTGCAGGTGGACTTACAGGTCCTCTTGATGCCCCAGCGGCTGAAGACCTATTCAGAGGTTCTCACCATCGCTCGAGAGGTGGAGCGTGGGTTAGAGAAGAAGCAGGAGGATCAGATGAAGAACCAGGCCATGAAGAGGCCGTTTGTACCGGTGGGTAGAGGAGGACCGTCCAGAGCGGCGAAGGTCCAGGCTAGGCAGCCATTCAGAGCAGTTCCTTACCAGATGGCTCGACCAGGTCTTATCTGCAACTTTTGCCAGAAACCAGGACACTCCCAGCAGAATTGCCGGAGGGCAAACGGATTGTGTTTGGTGTGTGGAGCACGAGACCATGCCGTAGAGACCTGTCCACACAGGAGAATGGAGTTTGCTAACCAAACCTTGCCGGCACCTCAAGAGCAGAATGGACAGAGGGTACTACCAGGGCCAGTGGGCAGAGGAACCAGGGACCAGTGATGAGGAGAGCTCTTCCCCTTCCTCCACCGCATGTTGTTCGCCCAGTGCAGAGAGGAGCCAGGACGGCAGCAGGGCGTGGTAGAGGTCAGGCCTACAACCTGACAGCAGTAGAGGCTGAGGCTTCAGAGGAGGTGATTACAGGTAACATCAGAGTTCATTCAATACCTGTTCTCGCTCTCTTCGATTCAGGTGCATCCCACTGTTATATCTCCGATCATTTTGTAGCTTTACATTCTATACCTGTTAAGGCTTTAGACCGCAAATGGGAGATAAGTACAGGGAATGGGGTAGTTATATCTTCTAGAGTTTGTGCTGACTGTCCAGTGGAACTTTGTGAGAAGATCTTGGCCATAGATATGCTCGTACTAGACACCAAGGGGTACGACGTAATCTTAGGCATGACCTGGCTCAGTCAGTACTATGCAGTGATTGACTGTAGAGAAAGGAAGATCTATTTCAGAATCCCACTTCAGCCGGAGTTCCAGTTTAGTGGAGAGGTGAAGCCTGCTAAGAAGAAGATTCAGATGACCACTTCGGAGGTTCAGAAGGGAGTGCCAGTGTGGGATGAATTTCCAGAAGTCTTTGCTGAGATTTCAGGACTTCCACCGGAGAGGATAGTGGAGTTCTCCATTGATACAGTTCCAGGGACAGCTCCTATATCTAAGGCTCCGTACAGGATGGCACCGACGGAGTTGGAAATCTTGAAGAAGCAACTGCAGGAATATTCAGACAAGGGACTGATTCGACCAAGCACTTCACCATGGGGCGCTCCAGTGCTATTGGCGAATAAGAAGGATGGTGGTAAGAGACTTTGTATTGATTATAGAGAATTGAACAAAGTCACTATCAAGAACAAGTATCCCTTGCCCAGGATTGATGATTTGTTTGATCAGCTTCATGGAGCCCGTGTATTTTCTAAGTTAGATTTGCAGTCGGGTTACCATCAGCTGAGGGTGAAGAAGGAGGATGTTCCGAAGACGGCATTCAGGACCCGATATGGCCACTATGAGTTCCTGGTTATGCCTTTCGGAGTCACAAATGCCCCTGCAGTTTTCATGGGCTTGATGAACCGAGTGTTCTCTCCTTACCTGGATCAGTTTGTAGTTGTATTTATAGATGACATTCTGATCTATTCAAAGAATTATAAGGAGCATGCAGAGCACTTGAGAATTGTGTTGCAGACCCTTCAGCAGGAGCAGCTTCATGCCAAAAGGAGCAAGTGTGAATTCTGGTTGGACAGCATAGCTTTCCTTGGACACATGGTTTCAGCAGAAGGAATTTCAGTTGATCCTAGTAAAGTCCGGGCAGTGAAGAATTGGCCAGTTCCGAAGACGGTGACTGAGATAAATAGCTTTCTTGGACTAGCCGGATATTACAGGCGCTTTGTCCAGGATTTCTCTAGACTTGCAGCTCCGTTGACCAGGCTCACCAGAAAAGGGGAGAGATACATATGGACAGAAGAATGTGATGCAGCATTTGAGCAGTTGAAGCAGAGGCTTATTACAGCTCCAATCTTGAGGACTCCTTCAGGAAGAGGAGGGATGGTCATTTTCTGTGATGCATCAGGTAAAGGCCTGGGGTGTGTGCTTATGCAACATGATCATGTTATAGCATATGCATCTAGGCAATTGAAGCCTCATGAGAGGAATTACCCAACTCATGACTTGGAGTTGGCAGCTGTGATATTTGCTTTGAAGATCTGGAGACACTACCTTCTGGGAGACAAAGTGTTGATATACACAGATCACAAGAGCCTCAAGTATATTTTCTCACAGAAGGAGTTGAATATGAGGCAGAGGAGGTGGTTGGAGCTTATGGCGGACTATGATATTGACTTGTAGTATCATCCAGGCAAAGTCAATACCGTTCCAGATGCACTGAGCAGGATGCCAGAGAACAGAGTGCTAGTCCACCTCACGCAGCAGAGGGAGTTGATTCAGGAGTTCATCAGATTGGATTTGATGTTAGTGCAAGGAGGTGATAAGGCCGGGCAGTTCATGGCTTTACAGATCCAGTCATCATTGATAGAGGAGATCAAGGAAGCTCAGAAGGAGGACCCCAGATTGCAGACATTCAGAGCTCAGGTGGAGGCTGGATTGAGGTCGGATATCTGCATTCACCCAGATGGTGCATTGTATTTTGGAGATAGACTTTGTGTTCCCCAAGGAGAAGTCAGACAGAAGATTTTGGAGGAAGCACACAGTTCAGCTTATTCTATACACCCTGGGGGAAACAAGATATACCAGGACCTGAAGAAGCACTTTTGGTGGAATGCTATGAAGAGAGAGATAGCCCAGTTTGTTGCCAAGTGCTTGGTTTGCCAGCAGATAAAGATCGAGCATCAGAGATCAGCTGGACTTCTTCAACCTTTACCGATACCCGAATGGAAGTGGGAGCACATCACCATGGATTTTGTGACGGCATTGCCTCGGAGTCCCAAGGGTATGCTGTGTGGGTAATAGTTGATCGCCTCACCAAGTCAGCTCACTTCATACCATTCAGGGTAGGCCAGTCGACAGAGGTTCTGGCAGACAAGTATATGAAGGAGATAGTTCGTCTGCATGGAGTTCCAGTTAGTATTGTATCAGATAGAGACACCAGATTCAGATCTCATTTCTGGGAGAGTCTCCAAGAGAGTCTGGGAACTCGTCTGAAATTCAGTACTTCTTACCATCCTCAGACAGACGGGCAATCTGAGAGGACTATCCAGATCCTTGAAGATATGTTGAGGGCTTGCATGATTGACTTCGGAGGATCATGGGAAGACCATCTTCACTTGGCTGAGTTTTCATATAACAACAGCTATCAGGCAAGTATTAAGATGGCACCCTTTGAGGCATTGTATGGAAGGAATTGCAGATCACCGATTTGTTGGGATGAAGTCGGTGAGAGGAGTCTTTTGGGACCAGAGATCCTGATGCAGATGACAGAGAAAGTCAGGTTTATCAGAGATCATCTCAGGGCTGCTCAGAGCAGACAGAAGAGTTGGGCAGACACTCTAAGGAGGCCATTGGAATTCCAGACCGGAGATCATGTGTTCTTGAAGATATCACCTACCAAGGGTGTAATCCGGTTCGGTACACGTGGGAAGCTAAGTCCGAGGTATATCGGCCCATTCGAGATCCTGGATCGGGTGGGAGATGTGTCTTATAGATTGGCGTTGCCGCCATCTTTGGACGGGGTGCATAATGTCTTCCACGTGTCTCAGTTGAGGAAGTATGTCAGGGATGACAGCCATATTCTGGATCATTCCGAGCTGGAGCTACTACCGGATTTATCATACCAAGAGCAGCCGATGGCCATTCTGGATAGGAGTGTCAAGACACTGAAGAGCAGAGCTATTCCATTGGTAATGGTGTCTTGGAACGGGCATGCGCCAGGAGAGGCCACTTGGGAGCGTGAGGACGTTATCCGGGAGCGTTATCCTCAACTTTTCACATCTTGATTGGGTAAGACTCTTTCCTTCTACTCTTCTCTACCGTTATCTTTCCTTGTATCCATATCTATCTGTTGCTTTTCCTATTATCTTTCACCTTATGAAATTTCGAGGACGAAATTTTTGTAAGGTGGGTGGATTGTAATACCCCTCTCCCGGAATACGTACTTAGATACGTATTCAGTCTTTCGATCGTATTTTCGATTTACCTTCCGTATTTGACCGATTTTAATTTCAAATATCATTTTCTAATATTTTAGATTTTATGTGATTTTCTGGAATTTTCTGGAATTAAAATGAATTTCTCCGAAACCGGTGTCGGCCAGTGCCGCTGACCGATTTCCGAATTTTTATCTTCCAAACAGTTAGGAATTTTTAGAAAGTCCTTTAGACTTTATTGCTTAGAATCATATTTCTTACTTATACACTTTTTCTGAGAATTTTATGAATTTATGAAAATTCTTTCGGAGTCGGTAAATAACTGATTCCGGGATTTTTAATTTTAAAACTATACAGTATTTCTTCAAACGAATTTCACCATGAGTCTTCAAATATTATTCTTGATTTTTGGTAAAATTTTCAGATCATTCCGAGATACTTGAATTTCGGGCATTTTTTTCAATTATTGCAAATTCCATTTTTCCACCTCATGTGCCACCTCAATTCCCACTCACCCTTCACCTAACCCCACTCACTCTCTCTCCTTTCCATGGCTGGCCAAGTGGCCAAGTGAGGGACACCTCACCCCCCTTCTTTTGCAAGAAAACCCTTCCTTTTCACCTTAATTCCACCCTCTTTGAAATAATCCCAACCTATAAATCCCTTTCATTTGCAAATTTCCCCTTTTCCTTCTCTTTCACTTCATCAAGAGAGAAGCTCTCCATAATCCTCTTCTTCTTCAAGCAAGAACCCTAGCTCCTAGATCACCCCAATCCCTTCACCTCCACCTCAAGATCTCAAGGACTTCAACCAAGGCTTCATCAAGGACTTCAATTTCAACCATCACTCCCCAAGGCAACACCTAGAGCAACTCCTTCAACTCAAGATTTTGGATTGTAGCCACCCTCTTCCTCCATTGGATCAAGCTCCTAATTGAACCTTCCCAAGTGAGTATCTTTACTCACCAAGACCTAGATTTCCCTCTATTTACTTGTGATAGTAATTCTTGTAAAATGGTTCCATAAAAATCCAATTTTTAGGTCATCAAAGCTCAAATCCAACCTCCCCATGTGTGTATATCTACTCACTAAGGCTAGTCCCTGTTGTGGTGTACTTGTGTTGATAGATCAGGTCCCCTAATAACATAAAAATCCTATCTTTAGGCTGTTAGAACCAATTCCTTAAAAATCTGATTTTCCGCCTTAACAGTAGCAGATTCCAGAGGATCGGTCGACCGGCAGTCGACCGATCACTCTACCGATGTGCACAGCGTGCACAGTTTTGAGCTGGCGGTCGACCGGCAGTCGACCGACCACTCGACCGGCTTAGGGAATTAGTATGGACCAGTCGACCGGCAGTCGACCGGCCAAAACCTGGAGCTCACGGCATCTGCACGGTCGACCGGCAGTCGACCGGGAGCCGACCGCCAGTTATATCCCCAGTCGACCGGCAGTCGACCGGAGGTCGACCGACAGCCTAATTCTGGGCCAGTTTTCTGACTCCTTTCCTTTTTAATTTCTGACCTTTCCCTGATATTTGTATACTGTTTTAGCTTTGTTTATGCTTCATACCTGTACTGCATGACTTGTTACCTGATAGATCTTGCTTTATTATGCTTCATGACTCATGTTACATATTGCTATTCCATAACTTGTTAAATGTGAAGTATCACCACCCCTTCATGCTATCACTGAAACACCAAGCATGATATACCCGACTTATTATATAAAATAGACCAACTTACATTGGGGTCAGGGGGAAATATGCGGATATCGATATGTGTTCGTGTTTACAGTGGTTTTAGGTATATTGTACAATTATGTTCCGGTCTAACCTGTGGTACTCCAGGGGACCGAGGGGAGTGCTTGCTCCCTTTCCTGTTTACTGTCATGACAAGGGCATACATAAGACCCTCCTGTTAGGCCTTGCGGCTGGTTCCGTCTTCAAGCAACGGAACACCCTGGACCGTGGTCCCGGGCATGCACGGGACCCACTGTAAACATAGTTCGTCGATACAACCGCTGTTTCCAATAACAACCTTGCTTTACTAGGATATGGATCTATGTGCTCTGGGACGCTGGGTCACATAGCTAGATATCACAGTAAGACAAGTAATAATAATAAGACGTTAATTGTAGATTTATTGCATATGACCTTATCTTATTGAGTTTACATCACTTGTTATTCGTTGCTATTTATTACTACTCCATTATCTTTAATCATGATCCTTAGTCACTTGGCTATCTTTTATTTGTTGTTATATGTCTTGACCCCTTGGATTTGCATATTCAGATTCCGAGGCTTGGAACGAAGTGGAGCCTTCCACAGAGGACCGGGCTTATCTTTGCGAGCAGGCTGACCAGCTCTAGTCCCATCGTGCCCGACTCTTCCTTTTGGTTCACGGGATCTCCATCCATTACGTGAGCATTTTGTGTTTCTGGTTGTATATCGTTCCTTTTGGACTTGGGTTGTGATAAAAGACACTTGTAAAGTGATGTTGCTTATCATAACTTGTATAACCTTGTATTTGTATCTTGTAAGTTGGCATATGAATATACCACGCTTTGTGTTGTACTCTGATACTTGTTGTACTTAATGCTTAGCGTATATACGTGGGGGCACCTTCTGACCTACGTATATGCGTTGCAGTGACGTCCCCGTATCCGTGGGATCGGGGCGTTACAAAATATTCTTGAGTGATTATTTGCTTGTTGAATGTTACTTTTCTATATCCTGCACACTTTATATAATCAATCTTAAGGGCTTGTCCTATAAACAAAAAAAGGTGGGGAAATCATTATCCTCCCTTAGCCCACAAACAATCTCCTCACTCACTAACCCAACCTTAACTAAAACTGAGTAGACTTTGGCCCTAGGTACATCTCGGACTCATGTAGGAGACTGACTTAAGGGGGAGTTAATTAGAATTTGACTCTTACTAAATCAGTATTTAAGGTTAGGGATTAAGGGGTGAAACCCCGAAGGTTGTTGGTTTGGCATAATTAGGCCCGTTGCTTAGGCACAGATACCTCTCACTGATCTTGCCCCTACCTGGCCGATTAACTTGTGGTCAGATTCTGCAATATACCCCTTGTGGACAGTCTAACCAGTTAGGAGTCATCTAGGTCTAAGGTTTACCTTAACTTAGGTTAGATTTTTTTCTTCTTTTTGTTAGTTTATTTGTTTATTTTTCTTTGTTTGATTTTGATAATTCTTGTGTGATATGGCTTATAACAACAATTTTTTCAATTTTAATGGTAATCCATGTTACACCCCGACCTCTTTTTCAGATATTACCAATCCGGCATATCATAGCTTTAATCAACTTAGTGTGCTGAATTGATCTTATCCGAATCAATACATGCCCCAGTCTCAATACTATGAACAAGACTGGAATAATCATCACTACTCTTCGCAGAGTCAATGGGGATACACTCCCCCGAGTCATATTGTCAACCACCTTACCAACATCTAGCTTCATATACTCCTTATCTCGAACAACCATTAGAAGAATCAATTGACTGGGAAAAGATAATGGAAGCCTTAGACGAGCTTGAGCGACGTATTCAAATTTTAGAAGACTCAAAATCCTGTCAAAATTTTCAAATCACAGATCCTTAATCTATTTTTCATGGAGAACATGCCAACTTAGAAAAGAATATGAGAATCATGATTCAATGCCAAAATGATCCACTCGATATGATAGAAGCAAGACTTAGTAGATTGAAAAATATGCGTAGGAATAAGGAAACTCTCCCTACCCAATCTTTGTCCAACAGTTCTAGCCATATTGATGAAAATCAAGAATCATGGTATGTTGAAGACTTTGACCAAGATTCAATTTCACCACAAAATCTTGAACTTGATCAATATCAACCCATAGACGAATTGGCAAGTTTTCATTTTAATGAGATTGAATATGATTTTGAATGTGAACCCGATTCCCAATTTTGTGATTCAGTTCCCATTTTCGAATCTATGTTGACTCCTATATTCTTACCCAATTTGGACCAAATTCCGGAGCCAATATTTATTTTCGTACCCATAGATCTTGAAATTGAATCACCAATTTTGGATAGTCACATTCTATTGATGGGAAAAGAATGTGAGTTTCAATTCTTGGATTTGGACTCAACTCTTGAACAAAAACTGACTCTCGAACCCGAAGTTGATTTTCCTGAGTCAGTATTGGTTCCTGAACCTATCATTCTTGAGCCCAAGTCAACCATTCCACCAAGTAACATTCTTTTGTTGGACATACGTATAGACCATGATGACTCTGTAATGATTTTCCAAGACTAGTCATGTAAAGGGAGTTAGTTTAACGATAGGATCTTTCATGATTCTATTCATATTGGAGACTGTAAGTATGTAAATAGAAAAGAGCTCAATAAAGATGGGTTCCGTGAACTACTACATTATCTTGATTGGGTAGCAACGCTTGACCCAATTAGACCACCACCGGAACCACCACCATAAGGTAATATTTTCCTTACCTTTCTTCGTTTTCATGCATCTATGCATTAATTCATACATTAAGGACAATGCATGAAATAGGTGTTGGGGAGGGTTCTAACATAACCTAGGTTTTTCTTTTATTATAAAAAAAAATTTATTAACATTTTCTTTACTTTTAAAAACTTTTTGAAAATAGAAACAATATTTTGACATATTCTTTGTAAGAAATAAAGTCAATTTAAGGAATAAAAAAATCATAATTAGGATTTTTTATACTTAGCCAAAATAAGATTATTTGTTTGATTTCCAAGGTTAGGGAAAAAATTTGAAAAAGTAATTTAGTCTTGATTTTTACTTTGATGATATATGCATGCTTTATACACTTACACACTTAGGTTTCAAAAACAGAGATTCTTATGCCTTATAAAAAAAGAAAAAAAGAATATATATATATATATATATATAATCCTCTGATTAAGATGGGTATTTGTGCCTCATAAAGCATAAGTATTCACGCCTAAATGTAGTTTATATAATAAAATCCTTAGTTTTGTGGCCTTGTTTGCTCATTTTTAAGTCCTTGGGGTGTTTTCTCACCCGGTGCTCTAAGACTTTTGGTTTGGGAGTCATCGATTAAAGGCTCGTTATATGGGTAGATTAGAAAGCCTAATAGAATTAAGGAATAATATCACCAAAAATAAAAAGAAAAGTAAAGAAAATAAGGCATAAGAGTTAGAGTTAAAGAATCCCGAGTCAAAATTTCACGGTCACAAAGGTGCATATGACTTAGGGTAAAATAATAGATTAGATGAGAAATATAGTTTGACTCCATGCCTTGGTTGATAACAAGTTTTGAATTAAGACTAAGCTTAAGAATGAAAATTTTAATTTTCCTATAACTTATACATTACTTGAACTCTTACAATAATACTTCAAATATTTTTCTCTTTCAAAATGTGTTTTCAAAATACTAACCTTTGTTTCTCTTTCTTTATGGATTTTGTGGGTGTAATACACTGAAAACCCTCACAAGACAAAACTCGTCCTCTAAGGGAAACCTAGAGGTTTAATGGCTTGTTACAAATGCTCAGTGCAATCGCGTGACCTGCAAAATTAGTCTAATAATTTTCAGTTTAGTTTTGTTGTTATGTTTGAAGACGAGCAAAAAATAAGTGTGGGGGTGTGATCTGTCACATATATTGCATATACATTGCCACATTACCATGTTTATTATCTAATAAATCCTATTAATAATTCTTATTTTTATTTAATAATGTGTATGCCCATTGCTAAAGGAGAGGGAAGAGAAACGAGCCCAAAAGCCCATCAAAATTCTGATTTAATTCAGAATTAATTCGAAATCAGAAAATCAGGGCAGATCAAGGCAGATTAGAGAAGATAAAATCAGTTGAAAATCGGTTAAAACAAATCTTCACAAATCAATTGGTTAAAGCCAAAGATCAAGGCAGTTTCATCAAAATCCCGGGTCTAAACTGAAAATCCAGCTGAAGATAAAAGGAAATCGAGAAGCCAGAGACGTGTGCCCCCCAGGTGTGGCCACCTGGCCATACCCAGGCCGTGAAAATGCGGCCAAAGCCATGTTTCCACAGCTTTGTTGAGTAAGTTGGGGTAGTGTTTGCTCCCCCTATCTTCGTACGCTCTCCCCTGTTTGGTTTTGCCTATAAATACTGGTTTTTCAGAAATTACAAAGAACGATTAAGAAGAGAGTATAAGTTAGGCTATTCTGTAGTTTATAACTTCAGTTTTTAGTTTTCTTTTATGTAATTTTTATTGAGAGGAGAGAAGATTTTCATGGAGGAATGAGAACAAGCTTGTACTAAGGGTGACACCAGTGCAAGTAATATTTTCTTTTATTGTTATTTGAATCGAATTGAAGTTTTCTTTTCTTTTCTATTCTTGTTTTTGTTTGCTTCTCTCTTCTGTGTTTGTGAATCCAAATGACTCCGATAGTCTCGAAGTTGCCTTGCCCTTGCAAGTGCCTTTGATGGCTTATGGTGATGGACATCCATTTCTATGGTAGTATAGCTTGCCCCTTCATTTCATAGTATAAATCAATAATGGGGAAGATCCTATTTGTCATACTTCGCTCGCCTTCAAACAAAGGTACATCGTCGATACGGGTCAAAGGTAAGCAGGCACCGAACAGGTAAGTAAGTAGGTTTTAACTTTCCTTTTTTTTTAATTTTTTAGTTTATATCACCACAATCTCTCAACTCTTTTATCACTCTTTTCAATTTCTTTTATATATCTATTTTCTATTTTTTCCACCTTCTCAATCTAGCACTTTCTTATTAACTCAACTATAACTTATTTTTCTTTTTCTTTTTAAGAACCAAAAGAAGATCTTTAACCATTGATTGTAACTTAAAATAGAACTTGCTAAAAAGGCTTCCATTGCTAGTCCCTCCTTGTGGATCATGACCCGTATAGCCACTTACTATCGTGGTAGAATTGTGCACCTTTCACTTCTATTTTGTATTTTTAAAATTCTGTATTTTTTGTGCAGGTAAAACTTCAATCACAAATCCCACCACAACAAGAACCTACTGATTTACACAAGAATATGGAAACCTATATCTAGTATCTCGATAGGTTAGAAGCAAAATTAAGTAAATTGGACAACAATTATAGGAATGAGGAAACTCTTTCTTATCAATGTTTGACCATCTCCGACATTCTAGCCATATTGATGAGAACCACGAATCATGATGTCTTGGAGACTTTGACCAAGATTCAATTTCAACACACAAACTTAAACTTGACCAATCCCAAATCTTGGATAAATTGGCAAGTTTTCACTTCAAGGAAATTGAACTTGATTGTGAATGTTAACCCGATCCCCCCCAACTTTGTGATTTAGTTTCAACTTTTGAGTCTATGTTAACTCTGATATCCTTACCCAATTTGGACCCAATTACTGAGCCGACATTGATTCCTATACCCATAGATTTTGAAATTGAACCACCTATTTTGGATAGTCACATCCCATTGGTGGATCATGAATGTGAACTTAAATTCTTTGATTTGGAACCAACTATTGAGTCAAAACTGACTCTTGAACCTAAACTTGATTTAAGTCATATTCCCGAGTCAGTATTCATTCTCGAATCTATCAATCTTGAGCCAAAATCAATTACTTTATCAAGTCACATTCTATTGTTGGACCAAGGTATAAACAATTATGACTCTGAGATGATTTTCCAAGATTGGTCATATAACTGGATTAGTTTTAATGATAGGATCTTGCATGATCCTATTCAATTGGGGGATTCTAAAAATGTAAAGAAAAAGGTCATCAAAAGTGGGTTCCTTGATAATCCACAAGATTTGGATTGGGTAGCAACGCTTTGGCCCAATTTGACCACCATCGGAACCACCACCTTGAGGTAACATTTCTCCTTTCCTTTCTTCTTCTTCATGCATTCTTGCATTTCATTCATACATTGAGGATAATGCATGAGATAGGTGTGGGGGAGGATTCCACTAACATAGCTAACATAATTTAGTTATTAACATAGTTCTCTAAAAATAAAAATAATTTTTTTAATTTTACAAAAGTATAACTAATTTTTAAAAATTAAGAATCCAACAAAGTTTAAAATTTTAATGACAAAAAATCAATTTGAAAGAATCTATAATTTTTGATTTAGAGAAAAATTTGAAAAATAAACACCATCTAGAATTTGTTGACATGATTATGCTTCTTATATACACGTACACATAAGTTTTATGCTTGGGATGATGATGATAGCTTTGCCTGTTTTGAATATACACACACATCCACACATACATACATACATATATAAATAGAAAATAAAAAAATCTAATTATTGATTAGTTTGGTGCTTTCGCCTAAGCCAGCCTTGATATTTACGTGAAAGGTAATTAGGTAAGTTTGAGAAAAAATATAAATATAATAAACCTAAAAATCAATAAAAATAAATAAAAAGCTTAACGGTTCTGTTGCTACAGAAATGGTCTGCTATAGTAATGGGTTTGGCTCTGGGTTTGCTACAGTAAAATGCCACAGTAATTTTCTACATATTTTATTATATTTATTTCTTTCCTTTTTCTTTTCCTATTTCTTTTTCTTTATTTTTTCCTTTTTCCTTTTCTTTTTTTTTTTAAATAGGGTCGGGTTAACAGACCCGAACCCGAGTCTGTTTATAGGCTAGTGGGGCCTAGCCAGGCTCAGGCCGGGCCTGGCTCGACCAGGCCCTTGCCGAGCCTGGCTCGGGCCTGGCTCGACCAGGCCTAGTCCAGACCTGGATCAACACTGTGCTGTGCACAACACAGTTTCATTTTTTTTATCCTCTAAATAAAATGGAAAAATTCTAAACAAAATATGATAAATACAAGGCACATCTTAGGTGTTCTATAAAATTTTATTGTGATTTTAACATAAGTTTTACATGGTGAAATTACAGCTAACATGTAAAGCGTACTACGTGTTCGATAAAATGCCACAACGAACTAAATTCTACGAAAATGTAAAATAAAATACCTAAAATGCTTTCCTTTAGTCTAAAAGTTCTTTTCCTTGATGAGCAATTCAATGATTCAGAAAAGAAAGAGAGAGTGTAGTGAAAAAGGGAGAGAAGTTTAGATTTTGCAAGTGACTTGAGATGGTGAGATATCTCTTTTATAGGCACCACACACACCCCAAGCCACCCCTGAGAGTTAGGCTACGTGGAAGGAGTAATGGGTTCAGTTTGAGTGAGTAAGAATGAGGGGGGAAAGTATAGGAGAAGTTAGAGTGAGTGGGGGAAGTTGGAAAAGATGGGGGGAGTTAAAGGGAGGTTTAAATAATTGGGCTTGGGCCTCTATACCACACGCTTTATTCATTTCACTCCTACTTGGCTGACCTGGGTTCAAGCCACAGCAGCCGCAATTAATTTCCAGAATTTAATTTTTTTTTCATTTTTATTTTTTAATTGCATTTCCAATATAATTCAGTATTTAATTATTATTTTATTGGATTAAACTCCTAAATATTCAGAAAATCCTCAAAAATTTTCAAAAATAGAAAATATCATCTTGAACCTTGTTGTGAAGTCAGATTTCCAAAATTCATTCTCGATTGCAAATTAAAAATTCGGAAGTCATATAGAGACACAGATGGGTCACGAATTTCGAGAATCTTCAAATAATTTAGAAAAATTTTGGAAAAATCAAGAAAAATATGAAATATTAGAAAATTTTATTAGAATTTAAGTAGCTTAGTTTAGACTACTAGAACAGGTATTTATACCATACCGACCACCAGTAAAAAATACCGGTGACTAGAACCGAGGGTTACAAGTAAGTTTTGTTCTTTAAATATTTTCGAAACTACTGTTCTAATCAAATTCTATCTTTATTTTCATATTTCTATCTCTAACAATTAACATAGAATTGTGTTCCTTTTCAAAGAAGAACTATTTAACTGATTTAGTGTTTAAAAAGATACCAAAATGTTTCCATCACATCTCTCCCTGAGGATCGATCCACATAGCCATTGCTACTGCAGTTAAATTACAAGAATTCAGAGGGAAGCACAATCAGATAAATAATTCTTTGAACTCTATTTTTTTGTCAATCACCTCGCCATCATTATGATGATGTCAGTGCTCCCTTTTGTTTACCAAAAGTCTATCACTCTAGTTTTGATGATGATTATCTCGTGTAGTTATTATAATACTACGATCTTATGAGTGTTCAAGTTAGAGGTTTAACAAGATCTTAGTATGATTGCATAGATTCAACAAAAAACTCAAAGTCAAGATTGAATTTAACACAAATTGATTCAAGAGCTCAAGTACAAAGAACACATCATATTCTCAATAAGGAGTCAAGCTCGGGGAATCAAGTTTGGATGAGATGAAGCATCTCAAGAATAATTGACTTATGTATGAATAAAAGACTTATGTATATATAAGACTAAAAGTCTTGTCAAAATCTTATTTAAAGTTTGAAAGGCTTATTGGTGTACAAACACACATAAAATTGATTTCAAGAATTCTTGCAAAATCAAAAGATTTTTAGTCTTAAATAGAAATTCATTTTTGAGAAAAACGATTTTCAAAAAATTTGCTTCAAAATGACTTTGTTATTGCAAAATGAAATTTTAACAAATTATATGTCATGTTTATTCTTGATCATATGAACTTTGTCAAAGAATTTATATAAACTTATTTTTGTAAGTTTTAACAAAGTATATTTAAACAATTTTTTAGATTGGTTTTTAAAATACAAAATGTTTGAAATTTTGGTTGCTTAGGTTGACTGGTTCATCACCGCCAGCAGAGCCAGTTGAGCTTACTCTGCCGGTCGCCTGCCCCTTCGAGAGGATATATATCCGAGCTGTACATGTCAGTCAACCGACCAATCGACCACAGATCATGCAGGACTTTCTGTTTGTCGATCTCCGTCAACCAACTGATCGACCGACTGAGTTGCAGAGCTCTCTATTTAAGCTCGGTTCGCAGACTTCAACAACTCTTTTTCTAGCCATTGGCAGTCAATCGCCAAGTCGACCGCAACTGTGCAAAAGCATTATTTTTGCCTTTAATAACTATAATCTGTTTTGGACTTTCATGGATTATCTCTAAACGGCTATTTTGAGTTTTAAATGTCAATATTTGTTCTCCTATAAATAGGGGCACTGGAGAAAACCCCAAAAAAGATATGCAAATTTACAAGATTTTTCAAGTTTAGAGCCCTAAAATCCAAATCTCTCTTTGCATTGTGCTTTCACTTCAAAACACTTACAAGTTTTCTCACCCACAAAATCTTGAGCTTCCATTCTCTGCTCCAGATTATAGGATTTTGTTTGTTAAGTATTTGTGATCTTGAAGAGATCACCGTTTCCTTGTATTGTTGAAGTTTGTTGAGGTTGCGGCCTCGATAGAGCTTACAGGCTCGAGTTGTTACTCTGAATCTTGCGGGATCAAATGTTGGCTGTAAGAGAGTCAAAAATAGTGAAAATCCTTCATTGCGATAAAGGTGAAAATGTAAAGCATATGGCACGAACCTCGAAACACATCTTGGTGTTTGCGTTTGGAACTCTCTCTCTCTCTCTCTCTCAGCTCAACTCTCTTTACTTGCTTGTACTAATACTTACTTATTGTTTTAAATACTATTTTTAGCTAGTTTTATTTCCGCATTATTTTTCAAGTTTGGTATTAGTATTAGCCATCACTTATTCACCCTCCCGGGTGATTTAACTTTAAATTGGAGAGAAAATTTGGACTCAGCGTTTTCTTCAAAAGCTTAAGCCCTCTTGCCTTCTCTTCTTCTTCTTCTTCTTCATTTCTGCAAACTCGATCTGCATCAGTTTTCAACTTCGAAGATGGTGAAGGGTGTTGGCCTAAAGGCCCATCAATCCAGTTTTGATGATGACAAACTCATTTAGTTATAGTACTATGATCTTATGATATTTAAGTTACACATTTAATCAAGATCATAGTTTAGCGTTTAGCTTCAACAATAGATCTATGTCAAGTTTTAAAGTTAACAAGTGTTGATTCATGAGATCAAGTCAAAGAACATATCTAGCACTCAAGAAGGAGTCAAGCTCAAAGGAATCGAGTTTGGGTCGAGTCAAGATGAAGAAGATCAAGAAAGAAGACTTAACATTTGTAAGAGAATTTGTAAGTTTTGTTTAGAAAATTTGATTAGATTCGATTACTCAAACTCACACACACAAAAGTTTTATATATTGGTTTGACGAGTTTAATTGAAAATGACTTTGTGGTTTACGATTTAGTTTTTATACTTCGCTTTATGTAAAAAATCTCAAAACAAATTTATATTGGTTTATGTGTGTATTGGAGTTTGTCCAAACACATTAGATTTCCAAATGAGTTTGAAAAAAACTTGTTTTTATAATTTATGCAAGGTTAGAATCTTGTTTGTAAAAGTTTTGGTTTTTATCAAATGTTTTAGATTTTAGAAAATTATTATTAAATACTTTTATATTTGAAATCTCAAAATGAAGTTCATATATTTGAAATATATATTGATTTTTAATCATACATTTTGATTCTTAAATGTATTTAAAAATTTATTTTTGTAGATTTTATAAGATTTTATTTAAATTTTTAAAGGGTTTATTTTGAATTATTTTAATAAGTTTATATTTAAAATAAGCTTAAAATCCTAAAAATAAATTAATTAGTAAAAATATAGTTAATTTTTATTCATATATATTACTGATTATTTTTAAGATTTTTATAGATTTTTATTTATATTTTTAAAGAGGGTTTTAAAACAAAAAAAAATATAATGGGGTTGTTTGGCACACTCCATTCTGGGACAAAGGTGTTGATAATAATGACTCTGAGATTATTGTAAAAATTTGAAAATTAGATAGGGTAAAATTCTTAATAAAAATCATCCATATATACATCATAATTGTCGGTTATAATAGAGAGGTCACTGGTGGGTTTCTTCGAGATCCACAATTTTTGGATTGGGCTACATTTGTGGACTAATCAGATCACCCCCGGAACTACTACCATAAAGATAATTTTTCTTCCCTTTTCATTTGTTTCATGCATATACACATTCACGATGCATTGAGGATAATGCATGAGATAAGTGTGGGGGAGGGTTTACTAACGTAGGTTGTTCTAAACTTTCTTTCTTTTACACTTCTTTTTAGAAGATTTTTAAATTTTTTTCTTTTGTATAGAAACTTTTTTCTTTTCTTTTTATAAAATTTTTTCAATTAAGAAAAATAGTTTTAATTTATTTTTAAGTAAGTTAAGAGGATCTTAAGAATTAAGAAGACCTACAATTATGAATTCTTAAACCAAGTCAAAAATAATAGATCTTGTTTAAGTTTTAGGATAAGAAAGTAAGATTGAAAAGATAATTCGATCTCGAATTTTTTGCCTTAGATATATACACTTCACATTTACACAAATTTTTTGGGATTGAAACAAAGATTAAAAATGCTATAAAAGATAAAAAATAATAAAAACCATAAAAATCACTTATTGAACCTGGGTAATTATGCCTCAGAAAGTATGATTATTCAAGCCTAAATTGGTGGACCAAAAGAAAATAATCCCCTTTAGTTTTGTGGTCTTGTTTACTCGAGTTCTTAAGCCCGAGTGAAATTTTCTCATCTGGTTCTCTAAAACCATCTGGTTTGGGAGTAACCGGCGAAAGCCTCACTAACAGGGTAAGCTAGAAAAGCTAAGAAAACTAAGGGAAAGAAAAAAAAAGAAGAAGAAAACTGATATAAATAAATGGCATGAAAGTTAGAGTCGATATCTCAAGAATCTTCACAGTTCACAAAGTGCATATTTTCTAAGAGTTTTTATGAAAGATCAAAGAAACGATTCAATTTTAAATTCTTACATTAAATTTATAACAAGATTTTGCGTTTAGACTTTGTTTAAGGAAGAATAATTTCTAGATAACTTATGACCTTGGATCACTTAAATTTTTGTAAAAATATTTCAACACTTTTCTCTATTTTCAAAATGCGTTTTCAAAACACTAATACTTAATCTCTTTCTTTATGTATTTGGTAGGTGTAATCCGCTAAAAATTCTTAGGAGACAAAACTCCTTCTCTAGGAAAAACTTAGAGCTTTAATGGTTTGTTGCACATGCTTAGTGCAATTGCATCACCTGCGAAAGTGGTGTAATAATTTTCTTAATTAGTTTTTTTGTTTTGATCGGGATGAACAAAAGATAAGTGTTGGGGTGTGATTAGTCTTCAAAATTACATATTTCATATCACATCTTCACATTTGTTCAATATTATGTTAATAATACCTCTCTTATATGTTTCTAGGTTCATGGCATGAAATAAAAAGAAGTCTAAAATCCCATTCATTTGTTGATATTTAAAGCCTACAAATATAGCCGTTGACTTTTGAAAACTGGATCTGCCAAATCTAGAAGCGAATTTCGACAAAGCGACAGGAGTTACAAGGGGTGGTGTGCAGCAGGAGGCTACACACCCTGGTACGATGTGCGCAACCCCAAAAGGGCCACAAAAATAGGGCAAAAGTCGCGTTTCCACGACCTTATGGAGGGGCCACGTGTCGAGCTTCGACGCCTGGCACCGTGACACCCCCTGGTGCCCTCTTAGCCTATAAATATCCCAAGATTTTCAGAACATAAAGGAGGAGAGTTTTTTGGGTAGATTTCTTCTCTTTAGGGTAGTTTAGTTGTTCTTCTTCTTTCTTTTATTTTATTTTTTTTGTAGATCATGTATTAGGGAAGAGAGTGATTATATGATAGAAGAGAAAGTCCTTGTAATGGAGGATGACACTCTATGAAAGGTTCTTCCTTTATCTCTATTTGTTTCTTCTCTAACTTCTTACATGTTTAGCTAATTTTCTTCTTATGACAACTAACTGCTAACCACTAACTTGCTAACTCCTTACTTAATAATCTACATCAATCTAATTGCCTCTACTTGACCTTGCTCTTGTAAAAGCCATTGATGGTTCATGATAATGGATTCTAACACTCTAACATCTAACTCTTTAACAAGTTATCATTACTTTATTCCATGCTTGCTCTAGTTAGTTTGATGGTTTAAATGTAGCTTGCTCTTCTTTGTTGAGTTTGAATGTGAAAGTGATCTTGTGAATCATGCTTTGAAAAGCTCTAGAACCAAGGACTAGTGATGGTCAAGGATACATGTGAGGCAACTTTCACTAAGAGGTTAGCATGTTAGTAGAGCCATCAGTAGTTAGTAGCCATGAGTTTTATTATATCTCTTTTTATCTTTCTTTTTACCTTGTTTCAACAATACAAAATTTACATCAACTCTTCTTTATTTCCCATTTCTTTGTTTTCGCAGTATATTTCTCATTCTTTGTTTTCTTTTCTTTTAATTATTTAAAACATTGAAGAACACTTAACACACACGTGAATCGACCAGTAAAGCTTCTATAGCTTCCTGTCCTTGTGGATTCGACCCGTTTAGCCACCATGCTATAACGGAAGTATCGAGGAAGTCAAAGCACACACTTTTCAAAATAACACTTTTTAGTTCACGGTTTTCCCTCGATCACTTGACCGGCTACAATAGCTGGCTGGCCGACCAACGGGCACAACTCTTTGGGCTGGCCAAGCGATCGACCAAGCCGGGCTCACAGACCCCAACGGCTAGTTTGAACTAGCCGTTGGGGTCCAGTGCTCTGTTTATTTTTTTCTTTTTTTGTGAACAGTAGCCCAAACAACTACTGATTCAGGGGGTGTGTTTGTAATCATTCTTTTTGTTTTTGTTTTTGTTTTTGTTTTATTATCTAGTTGAGGTGGCTATAAATAGAGCTTGGGTTTATTATTTTTTATAAGATTTTTACAGCTTTCTTGAGCTTTACTCCCTATTTATTAGGAAGTTATAAACAAAGTTTTTAAGAGTAAATATTTTCATCTCTTTGGGAAAGAATCTCTACATGTTTCTAAAGCCAAAACCATCTTAGAGCATTTTTCAACAAAATTATCATTGGATTTCTTTTGAGCAAATCTCTCTAGTTTTCTCACACAAGCTTGAGCCATCAATTCTATATTTAATCTATAGATTTCTGGTGAGAGAATTTATTTGTGGTCAAGAGTGTTGATTATAAAGTTGAAAGTCACCTAGAGGGGGTGAATAGGTGATCATGCTAATCTAATGCAGAATGAAAAAATTTAAACAAACAAATAAAATGGTCAACTCAAAATAAGAAGTGAAACCAGATTCCTAATCAAGGGCTCTAGAACTTCTCCTCTTAATTTCTCTAGATAGAAGTTGAGATGCACAAGCCTTCTTGCTTATATGAGAAAAAACTGATAGTCCAACAATCAATAGTAGTGTAGTAATAAAAATACAATATGATAGAATAAAAATAGCAAGTATGAGCATAAGTAGAACAATAAAAATAGTATCATGAGTAAAAGACAAGGCAATTGCATATACAAGTTGTTTGTTTTAAGGTTCAAGCAACTTACTCTACGTCCCTTCCTTCACCGCGTGAAGGATTTCCAATATCCATTAAGGATCACCACAAAGGTACCACAACTACAAGGTCTACACAAGACTCAGAGTATACAACTCCAACCTTCAATCCTCTATACAAGATGTAGCACTAAGCCAATGAAGTTTGCAAGCTCTTGGCAACCACAAAGATCACTGATTGAGTTTTTACCTGCACATAAAATATAGAATATTAGATTGTGAAGTAAAGGTATGCGAGGTGCTCAATACTATCCGCTATAGCAAAGGCTATGCGGGTCGTGATCCTCAGGGAGGGACTAGCGATGGAAGCGTTTAAGTAAGTTTCTCTAAAGTTTTATTTTCTTTTATTATTTACAATAGTATATGATATTTACAATAAGAGGGTGAAGAATAAATGTGAGAGAGATGAAGATTTAAACTAGAATTAGAAAGAAAGAAAACTATACATACATACCTCTTCTACCTTGCTTACCTTTGATCCGTGCGATGACTTACCTTGTCTTGGAAGGCGTACAAGTATGGCGTATAGGATCGTCCACCTCCTTGATCTACACTATGAAAATAAAAGACAAACTCACGAAGGATTGTTCATCTCCATAGGCCATCAAGGGCTCTTCTTCGGCTAGGCAGTCTCAACGCAATTGGGTCTCATGGTTCACAAGACATTAGAGAGAAAATAGAAGAAAACAAGAACAAAAGAAGCACAAGACATTAGAGAGAAACAGGAACAAAAGAAACACAAGATTAAACAAGAAATAAAGAACATAAAATAACAAAACACAAAACACAAACCTTGATTCGATTTATTAAACAATGGAGGAAAAGCAAAACTTACACCGATTGTCACCCTCAGCACAAGTAGATCTCCTTCCTCCATGAGAACATCATCTCCTCTCAGTTACAAAAAGGAAAAATAAAAATTACAAAAGAGAAAAGAAAACCTAAACTACAAGAAAGAAGAAAGCCTAAAACCCTAGATTTGGCCCTCTCGCTCTGGACGCTTTTCTCGGTTGCACTGCAGGGGTATTTATAGGCGCAGAAGGAGGTAGAGTCCGGATAGAAGTCGACCACGAAAGCTGTTCCCTAGAGTCATCCAATTTGTCGCGGAAACGCGACTTGGGCCGCGTTTCCGCGGCCATACAGTGTTGGTTGGCCACGCGCTTTGGAGCGTGGCCTCTCCTGGTCCGTCCATCTGGGCGTTTCCTTCTGGAAGCTGCATCCTGGCTCTTAATCTTTGGATTTGGATATAACTTGGGAATCAAGTTACCTAACTCCCAAATCTTTTGTCCACGAATTTGTGTTCTTAAATTCTCCTTCTTTGGCTTTTATCCTCATCTGCAAGTGTTTAGGGTTGAATAGAAGTCTATCCTTCCCTCTTCTTTTAATATTTGCAACTTTAGCCCTTGTGTATTTTCACTTTTGACAATTGATATTTGTACTTTTGCACTTGGGCTTGAATATGGGCTTTTGGGCTTCTTTTAGGCTTTATTTATTATTAAAATAAGAACTCAAGGCCTGCACACAATAAATCACAAAATATTAATAAATGTGCAGAATTATATGAATAAATATGAAAATGTGATGGTAAATATAATGATAAAAATGCACTTTTCACTACCAATCACACCCCCACACTTATCTTTTTGCTCGTCCTCGAGTAAAAATCAAAGAAAAAGAAAAAGAAAAGAAAAATTAATCTAACCTAACTCACTTTCGTAGGAATCACGGTTGCACTTAGCACGTGCAACAAGCCGTTAAACCCCTAGGTTACCCTAGAGGACGAGTGTTGTCTCGTGAGGGTTTTTAGCGGATTACACCCACAAAATCCATAAAAAGGAAAATATTTGAAATACTTTTGAAAAGACTAAGTAGTCTATAAGTTTTAAGGATCCTCATTTTTAATCATTCTTAAACTTAGTCTTTATAAAGTGAATTGTTATCATTTTAGGTAAGGATCAAAATTGAGTTTGTGTATAGTCTTTTTCGTTACCAAAAATTATATGGATCCTCATGAATTTTTACTAGGAATTCCTTAACTTGGACTCTCATGCCTCTTTATTATTATATATATTTTTATATTATTTTTTTTTAATATGTATAACTCATCTAATTTTCTTTCGTGTAAGTATCAAGGCTTCTTGAGGCCCTCATACCTAACTAATTGACTATTAGATGTGTTAGTACGTATAAAAGTAATTTTTCTTAGTTTAGGCTTTCTAATCCACCCATGTAGCGAACTTAAAGTCGATGACTCCCAAACCGGTCGGCTTTAGGGCACCAGGTGAGAAAACACCCCGCGGACTCAAATTCGAGTGAACTAGGCAACAAACTAAGGATTTTATTTTATTTAGAACTCACCTTTAGGCGTGAATACTTATGCTTCTTGAGGTACATGTATCCAGCTTAACTGGTGAATTTAATTTTTTTTATTTATTTATTTATTTTTTATATATGAGGCACAAGGGTTTTGTCTTAGAATCCTAGATATGCATTGGGTATGCACATTTCATTAAGGTAAAAATTAAGACTAACTACTTATTCAATTTCTCCTCTTATACCTAAAAATTCAACAATTTATTTATTTTGACCAAGTTTTTAGAAATCCTAATCATGATTTTCCTAATTCTTAAAACTAACTTAGATTTCTTCTAAAAGATAAGTCAAAATATTCCTTTTTATAACAATTTTTTTTTATATTAGCAAATTTTTGTTAGTTTCTACCTATGTTAGTAGGTTAGTAAAGCCCACCCCCACACTTATCTCATGCATTGTCCTCAATGTATGAATGAATGCATATATGCATGAAAAAGAACAAGGGAAGGCAGAAAATTACCTTAGGGGGTGGTTCCGGTGGTGGTCTAATTGGTCCACGAAATGCGGCCCAATCAACTTTTTTGTGGAATTCGGAGGAACCCACCAGAAATTTTTCTTATATAACCCACTAAAATGTATGTATAATCATTTTTTAATAATTCCACCCCATCAAATTTCCATAATTCATAATTAATTTCAGAGTCAATTGTGTCAACCGCCTTGTCCCAGAATGGAGTGTGAAAAGATGGAATGATTGACTTGGACATGGGAAGTACGGGAACGAATACCGACTCAGGAAAGAAACTTAAATCAAGTAATGGTTCAGGAGTCGGGCTAGGTTCAGAAAATGGGTCCAAGTCAAGAAGTTGAAACTCAAGTCCACAATCATCTTCCCACAATGGAATGTGACTCAATATTGGTGATTCAAGCTCAGGAATGATAGGTGTGGGAATCAAAACTGACTCTAAAAGATTACCTAAGTCGGGTAACAAAACAGGAGTCAATAATGATTCGGGAATTTGAACTTGATCACAGATTTGAGAATCTAGGTCACATATCTCATTGGGTTCAATGTTATAAAAATGAGAACTTGCCAATTTATCCATGGGACTTTCAAAATTGCACAATTGGTCAAGTTTAATATGATCATCAAAAATGGGTGACTCAATTTCATGATGAATTGGCACAGGATTCAATGTTGACTCGGGAAAAGTAAAATCAGGTGGAGAAACCGGAGTCATTATTGAATCAGGAAGTAGAATTGAATCATCAAGTTGGGGATCATGATCATATTCATGCTCAAGTTCTATTTCAGGAAAGGAAAAACTTGCCAAACTATCAAAAATTGGAGTTTCGGCAAGTTCAAATGATGGTACTGAAGTAGAATCTTGTTGTCCAAAGCAACTGGGTTCGTCGGCTCTAAGAGATTGGTCAACGATATCAGAATTGGCCGGACGGTGAGAACGTAAAGATTGAACCATCATATCTATTTCATGATCACGGGCTAATCTAGCCTGAGTCATGGCTGCAAGCATCCTTTCATAGTCGATAGGTGCATCATGTTGTGATTGGACTTGAAAAGATGAAGAGTAATCGTGATGAAGTTGTGAGTCAGTGGACTCACGCATCATCATGTCTGAGATTGATGGTAATTGTTGCTTGGACTCATGCATACTCATCATTTCCAAATAGATGGTTTTCTATTCTGAATGGGTGGATTTGAGTATGAATCTTGGGAATCTTGTGGACAAGGTGGATATGGGGACAATTTGGTTGAACATTGGACTCGGGGGACGTGAAACCCCATGAACTCTGTGAAGAGTTGAAAGTATGAAAATCATGGTCATAAGATGGGGGGTATGGGTTATAATCATTCGGATAAGACCATTCCGGCACACTAGATTGGTCAAAGTTATGATATGCCGGGTTGGTAATATCCGAAAAAGAATTAGGTGTGTAATATGGATTAAAGTTGGAAAAATTATTATATGCCATATCACACCAACACAAACAAATAAATAAAACAAATAAACAAACAAAAAAGAAAAAAAAATTCTAACCTAAGTTAGGGTAGACCTATGACCTAGACGACTACTAACTGGTTAGACTGTCCACAGGAGGTAGGGTGCAGACTTTGACCACAAGTTATCAGCCAGGTCAGGGCAAGATTGGTGGGAGGTTTTCCGTCAAAGACGTTCCTTAATTAAATAACCACCAATCTTCGGGCTTTCGGCCCTCAATCCCCTTCCTAGACACTGATTTGGCAGGAGTCAACTTCCAGCACTGTTTCCCCTTAGGATAATCTCCTAATTGAGTCCGAGATGTCCCTAGGGCCAACATCTACTAATTTTAAGTTAGGCTTGGGTTAGTGAGTGCTTGGGATATGATTTTTGGGCTAAGGAAGGGTGATGAAATCCCCACCTTATCTTGTTAATGGGTTATGCCCTTAGAGTAAATTAGTGCAAGTGTACAAAATATGTAAATAAGATTCACTCAAAGCATCAACCAAGAGATGAGTCCTATTCTACATGCAATGCGAACGTACCTTACTCCAGCACTCTTCAACAGTAAAATAAAGGAATTGAAAAGACACGTGCCTAATATGCAAACATCTAATCAATTTTTTATCTTTAACAACAATGATTTTACTGTTGGTTAATTAGCAGTAAGCAGGGTTATCACAGAACAAAGTTTAACAGAGCAGTAGACAGATATTGCAATTTGCAGCAACCTGCAAAAAGATGGATCAGTAGGGAACTACTCAGGCCGCGGTTTCGCGACAATTACCGCGTTTTCGCGGCTCTGAAGTAGGCTCTTGTGCTCTGCCTTCGAGGGCAGAGGCACAGAGTTGCTATATGTCCACTTCTACTGTCAGTTTCCCTGTTCTCCAAACCTGCAAACAGAAAGAATAAAAGAATTAGTTAAAATTTTTTTATTTTTAGAGAAAAACTTACCGTCCCTCCCCGGCAACGGCGCCAAAATTATGATTGAGTTTTTACCTGCACACAAAATATAGAATATTAGATTGTGAAGTAAAGGTGTGCGAGGTGCTCAATACTATCCGCTATAGCAAAGGCTATGCGGGTCGTGATCCTCAGGGAGGGACTAGCGATGGAAGCGTTTAAGTATGTTTCTCTAAAGTTTTATTTTCTTTTATTATTTACAATAGTATATGATATTTACAATGAGAGGGTGAAGAATAAATGTGAGAGAGATGAAGATTTAAACTAGAATTAGAAAGAAAGAAAACTATACATACATACCTCTTCTACCTTGCTTACCTTTGATCCGTGCGATGACTTACCTTGTCTTGGAAGGCGTACAAGTATGGCGTATAGGATCGTCCACCTCCTTGATCTACACTACGAAAATAAAAGACAAACTCACGAAGGATTGTTCATCTCCATAGGCCATCAAGGGCTCTTCTTCGGCTAGGCAGTCTCAACGCAATTGGGTCTCATGGTTCACAAGACATTAGAGAGAAAATAGAAGAAAACAAGAACAAAAGAAGCACAAGACATTAGAGAGAAACAAGAACAAAAGAAACACAAGATTAAACAAGAAATAAAGAACATAAAATAACAAAAGACAAAACACAAACCTTGATTCGATTTATTAAACAATGGAGGAAAAGCAAAACTTACACCGATTGTCACCCTCAGCACAAGTAGATCTCCTTCCTCCATGAGAACATCATCTCCTCTCAGTTACAAAAAGGAAAATAAAAATTACAAAAGAGAAAAGAAAACCTAAACTACAAGAAAGAAGAAAGCCTAAAACCCTAGATTTGGCCCTCTGGCTCTGGATGCTTTTCTCGGTTGCACTGCAGGGGTATTTATAGGCGCAGAAGGAGGTAGAGTCCGGATAGAAGTCGACCACGAAAGCTGTTCCCTGGAGTCATCCAATTTGCCGCGGAAACGCGGCTTGGGCCGCGTTTTCGCAGCCATACAGTGTCGGTTGGCCACGCGCTTTGGCGCGTGGCCTCTCCTGGTCCGTCCATCTGGGCGTTTCCTTCTGGAAGCTGCATCTTGGCTCTTAATCTTTGGATTTGGATATAACTTGGGAATCAAGTTACCTAGCTCCCAAATTTTTTATCCACGAATTTGTGATCTTAAATTCTCCTTCTTTGGCTTTTATCCTCATCTGCATGTGTTTAGGGTTGAATAGAAGTCTATCCTTCCCTCTTCTTTTAATATTTGCAACTTTAGCCCTTGTGTATTTGCACTTTTGACAATTGATATTTGCACTTTTGCACTTGGGCTTGAATATGGGCTTTTGGGCTTCTTTTAGGCTTTATTTATTATTAAAATAAGAACTCAAGGCCTGCACACAATAAATCACAAAACATTAATAAATGTGCAGAATTATATGAATAAATATGAAAATGTGATGGTAAATATAATGATAAAAATGCACTTTTCACTACCAATCAATCACAAACTTTCTCTTTACAACTTCCTAGAGTTTTGAGTTGAAAAGTGAAGCTAAAGAAGTTTGTAAGAGAAATTTCAGTTGAAAAATTAAACTTGAGAGCTTAAAACTTGCAGAGAATGATTTGAAATTAAGAGCTCTTAAAACTTGAAACATGAAAGTAAAACTTGATTTTTCTTTAAAACTTTGATTGCAAAAAACTTGTGTGCAAAACTGGTGTATTCTTCTCCTACAATGACCCATATATGTAGGCAGTAGGTAAAAAAACATTACAAAGCTAAACTAGTCAATAAAACACTGATAAAGTCCTAATAAAGTGAAATTTACCCTTACGGGATAGACAGAACATTTTGAATAGGAAAAATCTCGCTTTATTTGAAATTTGATCTAAACGATCTACTAGGACTGTCGACAATCCAACAGTCCAATAGGACTGTCGACAGTCCAATGTCTAATGACTAAATTTTTAGCTATTGCTTAGCTTGCTTATCGATAGTCAAATTGGATTGTCGACAACTGACATATTAGTCAGCTGCCGACAATCCAGATTAGTCAACTGTCAACAATCTCGATAGGCTGTGATCGAGCCAAACTTACACAGAAAAAGACAAACTTATAGAATAGTGCCAGGTCCTTAATTCTACCGTGTAGCCTAGGGCTAACGGGTCGTGATCCACAGGGAGGGACAGCGATGGAAGCATTGTGTAAGTCTTCTTCCTAAGTTACTACACCGGTTAAAGATCTTCTTTGTCTTAAAAAAAAGAAAATAAAAATAGTTAAACTAATCTAAGTTAAAAGAAATTTCAAGGGAAAGAAGAAGATAGTTTTGTTGTTTTGATTAAAAAGTTAAAAAGAAAGAAAATAAACAAGAAAAGAAAGAACATACCTTGGAGTAATTAAAAGATAGCAAGTAATCAAATAAATTGAGTAACGATTAAGAGAAGTGGGATAGTTTCATTGGCTGTCACTCTTAATATGACATCTTTAAAGAAGATTGCATTTAGTGTCACTCTAAAGATAATTCTTCTCTCTTATCTGTCATGAAACTCTCCCTATAAAGGAGGCATGATTAAAAAGAAATCATAATAGAAGAAGATAAAAGTAAATAAAGCAACTAAAGCAAACAAAAGAACTAAATTGAAAAGAATAGAAGAATCTTTATTGAAGCTGTCACCATCAATTACAAGCACTCCGTCTTCTGTCTACAATTCTCTCTCAAATTAAAAATATAATGGACAAAGAAAAATCCTAACCCTAAAATTTTTTTTGAGTTGCGCCGTGGAGTCCTCCCTTCCAAAGTTGTGCTAAGAAGATGTGATTTTCCATATGCTTTACCCCTCTATTTATTGTAGAAATAGTGGATAGACTCCCAGTAGAAGTTATGCAACCATTAAGAAATATATCTTTAGAATTTGAATTTAAACTTTAGATATTAAGATAATATTCTATCTCTTGACTTGGAAAGTAAGCTATTTCTGAATTTTAATCCTCCCCTTATCTCCAAACTTAATTTGATTTATCCAGAATTTTATGTGAAAACTCAATTCTGATCTGCAGCTTATTTGCATATTGATTGCTGAATATTACTTATTAAATAATAGAATTGAAAATAGTGATGAACGTAAGAATTGTATTCCCTTAAATCATATTTCTAGATCATCTTGAATCATTTAATTTGAGTTTTGGTAGCGAAAGTTATGATTAAAATACTAAAATGTATACAGTCTAAATTCGAATCTAACTTGATTTTGAACTTGAATTTTTTTGTTATTTCCTCCTTATCTCCAAATATGATTGATTCATCTCATCTGTTGATCTTCTCTCTATCTATTTATCCTCTTGAATTTTCATTTTATCTTCTAGAATTGATGAGATATCCATTTATCTTTAGCGAAACCGATTGGGTCATCAAAAATTTATTTTTTCCCCTTTGAATTTAGACTGGTATTATCTCATCTGATATACCCAGTTTTCAGATAAGATAGCTTCTAGAAACTCTAGATTTGAATAAATTCTTCTTGATTTGAACTTTTGGATTTAATTTGATAGATTTTATGCTTATCTTCTCTCTATCATGTCCTACTTAAATTTAGACATTAAGACAAGTGAGTTATAGGAATTATTACAGAATAAATATAGGAATGCAGTAACAATTATGCAACATATATATCCAAACACACTCTCACACCTATCTTTTGCTCATCCTCGAGTAAAACAAAGAGAAAAGAAAAACTAAACTTACCTAACCTAACTCACTTTCGTACGAATCACGGTTGCACTTAGCACGTGCAACTAGCCGTTAAACCTCTAGGTTACCCCTAGAGGACGAGTTTATTTCATGAGGGTTTTCAGTAGATTACTCCCACAAAATTCAAAAAGAAATAAATTGTTAGTATTTTTGAAAATACATTTTGAAAAGAAGAGAAAATATTTAAAGTGTTTTTAGAAGAATTAAGCAATTTATAAGTTATAAGAGCACCGAACTATTTATCTCTAGACTTACTCTCTATTCAAAGATTTGTTATCAATGAAGATTAGAAAGAAAATTGTATTCTCATCTAGTCTATTATTTTACCCCAAGTCATATGCATCTTGTGACCGTAAATATTTTGACTAAGGGTTCTTTTAAGTCTAACTCTTATGTCTTATTTATGTATATATTGGTGGTAATATTCTTTAGCTCTCTTAGGCTTTCTAATTTGCCCATGTAACAAGCCTTAGTCGATGACTATCAAACCGAACGATTTTAGGGCACCGGGTGAGAAAACATCCCAAGGACTTAGGACTCGAGCAAACAAGACCACAAAACTAAGGATTTTTATTTATATGAATCACTCTTAAGCGTGAATACTTATGCTTTATGAGGCACAAATACTTAGCTTAATCAGAGGATTTTTATATAATAAATATTTTTTTATAAGGCATAAAATCTTTGTTTTTTAACCCTAAGTGTGTAAATGTGTAAAGTATGCATATTTCATCAAGGTAAAAATCAAAACTAAATTACTTTTAAAATTTTTCTTCCTAACCTCGAATTTAAACAAATAATTTTATTTTGACCAAGTATAGGAAATTCTAATTATGATCCTCATATTCCTTAAAATTAACTTAATTTCTTACAAAAATAAGTCAAAGTATTTTTTTCCTTTTCAAAAAGTTTTAAAGAAAGGATTTTTTTATATCTATTAGTAAAACCTAAATTAGTTGTTAGTAAGCCCTCCCCCACACCTAACTCATGCATTGTCCTCAATGTATGAATGAAATGCAATAATACATGAAAAAAGAGAAAGGAAAGAAAAAATTATCACCTCAAGGTGGTAGTTTCGGTGGTGATCTCATTGAGCCAAGCGTTTCTGCCCAATCTAGATACTGTGAATTTTCATGTAACCCACCTTTTATGACATTTTTATACTCTCCACTATGAATAGAATCATGTAAGTCCTAGCATGACAATTTTTCCGTGATATGACCAATCTTAGGATATCATCACAGAGTCAATTGATCTAAACCTTGGTCCAACAATAGATTATGGTTTTGTAGAATGAATGATTTGGATCAACAATGAAAAGAATAGGAACTGATACTGACTCGGGAATAAAACTCAAATCAAGTTTAGGATCGAGAGTCAGAGTTGGTTCATGAGTTTGATCCAAATCATAGAATGAAATTCACATTCATTTCCCACTAATGGAATGTGACTATTCAAAATAAGTGGTTCATATTCAAACTCTATAGGGACAGGAATCAGTGTTGGCTCCAGAATTGGGTCCAAATCAGGTAAGGATAACGGAGTCAACATAGATTCAAAAAGTGGAACTGAATCACAATATTAAGAATTATTGTCACATTCATTTTCAATTTCAATCTCATTGAAATAAAAACTTGCCAATTTGTCAATGGGTTGGTATTGGTCAAGTTCAAAGTTTTATGGCGAAATTGAATCTTGGTTAAAATCTCAAAGATACCATGATTCTTCGTCCATATGGCTAAGAGAATAAGGAATGGTCGAAAATGTATTAGGTAGAGTTTTCTCATTCCTATCATTAATTATGTTGACCAAATGACTCACTTCTGCTTTTAGCCTATTGATAGATTAGGTAACATTACTTCCAAACTGAATCATATCTTCCATACTCTTTTCTAAGTCAATAGGTTCTTCTTGTTGGGGTTGGCCATGAAAATTAGAGTAAGGATCTAAATTTGGTAATTGTTTGAAAGAATTGAGTCTACTATGATTTGTACTTGTCGTGTAGACTCAAGGAAGGCTTCGAAACTCTTTTCTAAAGAAGATTTTTCTTTCATAGGTTGGTCTTGCTATGGAGTATATGAAGCTGTTTGTTGGTAAGATTGTTGATAGTAAGACTCAGGGGAGTTGTATCCCCACTGTCTCTGTGAAGGGTCGTGTGATTATCCCAATCTTGTTCATAATATGGGATCGGGGCATATATTGATTCAGATAAGACCAATCCGACATACTTGTTTGGTTAAAATTATGTTATGCCGGGTTGGTAATATCCGAATTAAAAGAGGTCGGGGTGAAATATGAATTTGAGTTATAATCAGAATAATTGTAATTATAATCCATTTTCACAAGAACAAAGAAAAACAAACAAATAAATAAACAAAGAAAACAAAGAAAAATCTAGCCTATGTTAGGGTAGACCTTAGACCTAAACGATTCCTAACTGGTTGACTGGCCATTGGAGGTATATTACAACAAACCTAACCACAAGTTAATCGGCCAGGTACGGGTAAGACCAGTGAGAGGTATTTGAGCCTAAGCAACAGGCTTAATTATGCCAAACCACTATTCTTCGAGGTTTCGCCTCTCAATCGCCAACCTTAGACACCAATTTGATGAGAGACAAACCCTAACAACTTCTCCCTTAGGTCAATCTCCTATTTGAATCCGAGATGTCTCTAGGGCCAACGTCTACTCAATTTTACGTAAGGCTGGGTTAGTGACTGAGGGGATGGTTTTTAGGATAAGAAAGGGTAATGACTTCCCCAGCTTATGTTGTTTAAAAGTTTATGCCCTTAGATCATTTTTGTGCTCGGTGCAAGCATATAGAAAAAATAACACTCAAGCAATATAACAAACAAGTGTGTTCTCTAAGCTATATGCAATGCAGACGTACCTTTTCTCCAGCACTCTTCAACAGTAATATAAAATGTAAATGAATTAAACACGTGCCCTAAGATGCAAAAGTCTAAACTTTTTTTAGATTTACAAAGCAACCACATTACTGTTAAGGTTAGAAACATATACAGAGTGAGCTAAACAGATAAACTAATAACTGTAGAAAGCCAATCTCTAAAATTCAAGCAACCTGCAAGAAAGCAAGTTAGGAGTTCTCCCTACTTTGTCGTGCAAACGCGGCAATGGTTAGGTCCCCTGAGCTCTGTTTCCGAGAGCAGAGGCTTAGGTATGCTATATATTCACTGTAGCTCTTTGTTTTCTGAAATTAGTCCCTTGTACACCAAAATAGAGAAGAAAAAAGAATTAATTTATTAAAGTAAATTAAAAAAAGAAAACTTACCGTCCATCTCGAGCAAGGGTGTCCAAATTTTGATCGAGCCAAACCTACACAGAAAAAATACAAACTTTTAGAACAGTGCTAGGTTCTCAATTCTACCGTGTAACCTAGAGCTAATAGGTCGTGATCCAAAGGAAGGGATATCAATGGAAGCATTGTATAAGTCTTCTTCCTAAGTTACTACACCGGTTAAAGATCTTCTTTGTTTTATAAGAAAAGAAAATACAAATAGTTAAAACTAATCTAAGTTAAAGGGAATTCCAAGGGAAAGAAGAAAATTGTTTTGTTATTTTTATTACTAAGTTAAAAAGAAAGAAAATAAACAAGAAAAGGAAGAACATAACTTTGAGTAATTAAAGAAAAGTAAGCGATCAATTAAGTTGAGTAACAATGAAGAGAAGTGGGATAGCACTATTGGCTGTCACTCTCAATATAACTTTTTTTAAAGAAGATTGTATCTAGTGTCACTCTAAAGATAATTCTTTCTCTCTTATCTTTCATGAAACTCTCCTTAATCCAACCTATAAAGGAGGCATGATTAAAAGAAAGCATAAAAGAAGCAGATAAAAGTAAATAAAACAATTAAAGCAAACAAAAAAACTAAATTGAAAAGAACAAACGAAGCTTTAGTGAAGCTATCACCATCAGTTACAAGCACTCCGTCTTCTCTTTACAATTCTTTCTCTCAAACTGAAAATATAATAGACAAAGAAAAATATCAACCCTAAAACTTTCTCTGGAGTTGTGTTGTGGAGTCCTCCCCTCCGGAATTGCGATGAGAAGATGTGATTTTCCCTATGTTCTACCTCTCTATTAATGTAGAAGTAGTGGATAGACTCCCAATAAAAGTTGTACAACCATCAAGAAATATATTTTTAGAACACGAATTTGAACTTTAGATATTAAGATAATATCCTATCTATTGACTTGGGATCAAGCTATTTCTGAATTTGAATCCTCTCCTTATCTCCAAACTTGATTTGATTTATTCAAAATTTTATGTGAAAATTCAATTCTGATCTAAAGCTTATTGGCGTATTAATTGCTAAATATTACTTATAAATGATAGAATTAAAAATAGTATTCAATATAAGAATTATAGCCCTTTAAGTCTTCTTTCTAGATTATCTTGAATTATCAGATTTGAGTTTTGGTAGCGAAAGTTATAATTAATAGTACAAAAATATATACAGTCTGAATTCGAGTCTAAATTAATTTAGAACCCGAATCTACTTGGATTTCCTCCTTATCTCTAAATATGATTGATTCATCTCATCCATTGATTATCCTCTTGAATTTTCAATTTATCTTATAGAATTGATGAGATATCCATTTCTCTTCAGCGAAACCGATTGGATCTTCAAAAATTTATTTTTTCCTTTGAATTTAAACTGGATTATCTCATCTGATATATCCGGTCTTCAGATAAGATGACTTCTAAAACTCTAAATTTGAATAGATTCTCGTTGATTTGAACTTTTGGATTTAACTGGATAGGATTTGTGCTTATTTTCTCTCTATCATATCTGGATGAATTTAGACATTAAGACAAGTGAGTTGTAGGAATTATTATAGAATAAATATAGGAATGCAGTAACAATTATGCAATATATGTGTCCAAACAGGCTGTTATCAGTTAGCTCCAAAACATTAAGGACCTTAGTCTTTGTAAATCCCTGTCGACAGCTCATTCTTAGGAACTATCGACAGCTCTACTGAGGTGTCGACAACTCTATTGAGCTGTCGAAAGTCAGAGAAAAAAAACATAGTATTTTTTGAAATGTTTTTGAAATGATTTTCGAATAGATAACTTATGCAAGTGTGTGTGAATCTTGAGCATCAATTCAACACCAAAACTTAAACAATTTAAGATCTTACATTGGGTTAAACTTCCTTCAAGTCTTCACAAAAGGGCTTCTTTGAAATTCATGCTTTTGATCGTGAAGGCTTCTTCAAAATTCACGCTTTTGATCGTCGAGCTTGAGTCCTTTTCTTGAGTCAACTTGATCACCTTATAATCTTCCTTTAGAGGAAGAATGAACCACAATCCTTTCTCTTGATTCCTAAAATCTTATATACACTAGAACTTTATTAGTACCAAATAACTTCATATAGTTTGTAAGCATCAAAACAAAACCAGGGAGTGTACCCTTGAGCCAACAATCTCTTCCTTTTTGATGACGACAAAACACAAAAGTTTTTGAAGCAAATAAAATGAAGAATTTGGAAAGCTCCCCCTAAAATTATGCTTATATATCAAGCTCAATCATAAATGACTAAAAGATGTAGCAATAACAAGCAAGTCATATGCATATATGTATGAATTTTTCAATATAGAACATTATGCATAAATGGGCCAACCTCTTTTCATGCCTCCAACTACCAAGATAGGTATGCAATATAGAGTAAGATACCAATAATTAAACATTGCATACAACATAAGAATGAATGCATAAGAGGTAATTGCATGAAAATCAGTCTCAAATAAATAACTAACAAATAACTCTAAATACTTCTCCCTCTTTTTATCATACATCAAAAAGAGGGATACCAATTTTTAAAAATCCATACTATTTGAAAATAGATCACTTGAAACCTATCATGATACCAATTGAAAAGAAAACTCAACTTAATTGAAAATTTTCATGAAAAGTGAAGTAAAAATCAAGGAAACTCATATACTCAAAATACCATGTATCCATCAAACAAACATTTAATTCACCACAAATGAAAGAGAATCTATTATAGTCTAGAGGTTTAATAAAAATATCAGCCGATTGAAAATCAGTAGAAATATAGTCAATTTCAACATCTCATTTCTCATAATGGTCTCTAAGACAGTGATATCAAATCTCTATATGCTTGGTCTTACTATGTTGATTTGCATTCTTGATAATATGAATAGTACTAGTATTATTACAAAATATTTTAATATGAAATTTCTTGGAAGTTGAGAGGGCTGTGAAATTTTATTTCTTGGAAGACCACGAAACGAGAAAATTTTAAAGAAATTGACAAGTTTCACTAGTACTCTTCCTGTCTACTCTACAAGTGGCATAGTCAGCATCTGAATAACTTGTCATATAGAATTATCCGGTCTTTGGATACCACTAACTCATACCAATAGTACCCTTAAGATATCTAATGATGTGTTTTACCGTAATTACATGACTTTTTAGGATAAGATTAAAACCTAGCACACAAACATAACCTAAATATAATGTCTGGCCTACTAGCCATCAAGTAAAACAAACTACCAATCATACTATGATAGAATTTAATGTCAACACTTTTATCTTGCTCATCCTTGTCAAGCTTGGTTATGGTAGCCATGTTGCTAATCTTCGCATCTTCTAACCCAAATTTTTTGATAAGCTCTTTTCTATACTTGGCTTAATTGACGAAGATCCCATCACTCTTTTTCTTGATTTGGAGTCCAAGGAAACAATTGAGCTCTCACATCATACTCATTTCGAACTCTTTCTTCATGTATGATTAAAAATTTTTACAAAGCTTTTCTTTAGTATATCCAAAAATGATTTCGTCAACATATATTTTCACTATCAAGATATCATTATCTACATGCTTTGTAAACAAGGTGGGATCAACTTTGCCTTTAACAAAACCATTTTCAGTAAGAAAACTGTAATGCCCCGTCCCATCGGGTACGGAGACGCTACTATGACGTATATACGGAGGTCGAAAATACCCTCACATATATGCGTTAAGCATCAGTACAGGAAAGAATAAGAGTACAAAAGTACACAGCGCATATACATTTCAACAAAGGAGTACAACTTACAAAGTTATCATGGAGTGTGATATAATATTTTTGGTACATTACATCATTGCTAAGTACAAAACTAAGGTTTACAGCATGCACAGTGCAAAAAATGCTTATGACTTGAGAGGAAAATCTCGTGAGCTAGGAGGAAGAGTCAGGAATAGAAGGAGCTGCGACTAGACGGCCTGCTCGGTGAGGTAAGCTTTATCTTCAGTAGAAGGCTCCACTTCAAATCAAGCTTAAGAATCTGAACATGCAAGTAAAAGGGAGTCAAAAACTCCCCAACGAGTGGCCAGGTGAATGTCAAGTGGCGTACAGAGATAAGTACACGTGTATCGATAAATCCCAATAAGAAAGCATGCATTAAAAGCTGTGTCATGAGTACAGACATAATAAGCATTCAAGGAAGACATAGAACTGATAAAATAGATTAAGCATGAATAATTCATCTATTACCGTTCTTAATATTTATTATTACTGTTATTACTCGTCCTACCATATGTCTAGGTGTGTGTAATAGCGTCCTAGCACACATACATCCACATCTGAGTAAACCGAGGCTATTATTGAAAACCAACAGGAGTATCAATGAGCAATGTTTACAGTGTGTCCTGTACATACTCGGAACCACGGTCCAGGATTGTTCCGTTGCTAAAGAACGGAACCTACTGTGAAGAATTTAGGAGGATCTTATAGGATGCCCTTTCAGGATGATACCATTAGGTAGGGAGCTGTTCGAATTCAGGAAAAGGAGCAGAAGTTCAGAGCAAATTGTGCTAATTGATATGTCTATGTTCAACCCTTGGGATTATATTTAATGTTTATGTGCTCCCTTGAACTACCGTTGCAGCAAAGAGTTATAACGAGTCGTATCCGCAAGGAGGTTATGCGATGGAAGTTTTATCCAGTTTTTGTAGTTTTTGTCCTTGAAAAGAAAAGAAAGTTCGTCTTTGCTTAGGAATGGAAGAAAAAGAAAATAAAGAAGAAGGTTGTGGAGTAAGGGTTATTGTGGTTTAAAGAAAAAGAAAACAATAACAAGAGATGCGAGATGAAAACAGCGAACGGAGTAATGGTTTAAAAACAAAAAGAAAGTAGTCTTGTTTAGAAAAGAAAAGAGATTTAAAAGGAAGTTGCTTCTTAAGAAAAGAGTTTTAACAAAAAAGGAAGATTATGACTAACTAACAACAATACACTACTAACTTACTAATTACTTGGATGAATTATGCCCCATGTGGATTCATTGGCAATATGTCCATCTTAGTTCATCAAGTCGAAAAGATGGCCCAATTGTTGGAGTGTTCCTCTCTTTAGCTTGGTTATGTGGCCTCCTTAGATCATAGGCTCTCAATAGATACACAAGAATGGAATATAATAGTTGAAATTCACAAATTAACAATGCATAACAATAATGTCAAGTTCATTAGATTATCAAAGCCATTGTTCTAGCAAGCATTAAATAAGAAACTTATACATTCAATTGTTAGCATTCTGAGGTGAACCTTTCATCATGTTTCATCAAGGCACTTGCCAAAGTGGTAAGACACTAAAAGAGGCACACATGAGTCATATGGAGAGAATCACACAACCTCAATAAGATCAAATATCACTCATCTTTATTGGGAATCAAGAATACTTGTAAAGCACAAGATTAGAAATTAAATGCATCCAATGAATCACATGAGTTGTGTCATTCAAGAGTTAGTAGTTAGTAGTGTTAAAGGTTACTTAGTCATGTTAGAGAGTTGGCAAACCATGAAAATGTAAAACATGAAAGAAAGCATGGTTACACTAATTGCAAGAAGGTAAAAGCTTGAAAATAAAGCAATAAGAAACTAGAGAAGGAAGAATGCAGAGTTTTGTATTGATTGTCATCTTCAAATACAGAATTTTTACTCTCACCCTCTCTCTATTTTCTTGAACTAAGAAGAAAAATGAAAATACAAGAGAACTCTAAAAAAATCCTAAAGAAATCTTAAGCTTTTCTCTCTATTTTCTAACTATTTTCTAACTTGTAGAACCAGAGGCCCTGGGGGTCTTTATATAGGCACCAAAACCCTAATCCCTTTCAATCACAGTCGTCGGATGAAATGATGCATCAACGGCCATAAGACGGCCGCAAATCCATGGCCAGAGCTGCGTTTTCGCGGTCGAATCTTGGCTGTACACCAGCGACAGCTCTGACAGTCTGGCTCTATCCAGGCGGCCTGTAGAAGCTTCTAATACCCTGAGAATATTTTCTGATTCGTTACAAGTTTGGGCTTCTTGGATTGGGCTTAAAATAATCCTCTTTTAATACTATTTTAACTAGGATTTGAGCCTTCTTCTCTATTAGAGTGTGGACCTAAAAATTTAGAGAAAAAGCCATTAAAAATAGTATTTTTTATTGACAAATGCTTAGGAAATGTGATTAAAATAATACAAAAATGAATACTAATCACACCCCCATGCCTAGCTTTTGCTTGTCCTCGAGTAAATAAGCAAAAAAGAAAAATCTTAAACTAGAATTTTTGCACCACTTTCGTAGGTGACGCGATTACACTGAGCATGTGCAATAAGTTGTTAAACCTCTATGTTACCCCTATAGGAGAAGTATTGTCTCCTGAGGGTTTTCAGTGGATTACACCAATAAAATCCATAAAAAAGAAAAATAAATGTTAGTGGTTTTTGAAAACTTTATTTTGAAAGAGAAGAAAGATTTTTATTTTATGATCTGTTTCTGCAAAAATTAAGTCATATTTCGGGTTTTAGGTTAACCTAAACTATTCCTTCTTAATTATAAGTCTCAACTTGAAGTTTTATCATCTATTAAGGTTAAGTTTTAAAAGTAGATTGATCATTGAATTTTGCATCGAGCCTAAAATATATACACGTAAATGTATGAGGAATTGCACTTAGACTATGATACCTTTATTTATATTTTCATATATATATATTATTTTTTTATTATATATTTTTTCTTTTTATTTTTATTATAGACATATATGTACACTTATTATTTTTTTTAGCTTCATTAGGCTTTTTAATTTACCCATGTAGTGAGCCTTGAATCGATGACTCCCACGCCAGACGATCTTGGGGACATCCTTCAGATTCAAGGACACGAGTAAACAAGGACACGAGTGCTAAGGACTTAAACACTTTTAGCGTGACTGATCATGCTTCCTAAGGCACACCTAAACAGCTTAATTGGTGATCAAGTGTTTATTTATTTTTTTACATATTATTATTTTTTTGCATATATTTTTTATAAATAATGGTATTTAGGCCTTTGTTTTAATCCCTCAACATTTAAATCTATATAATATTTAGGAAAATTCCAAAACCCAATTATCTTTTTACTCTCTCTTTTTTAACATAAAAAAACAACAATTCTTCTTATTTTAATTTATATTAAGAAATTCTAGTCTAGAGTTTCCCTAATTCTTAAGATCAAGTTAATTTTCTTAAAAACAGATCAAAATATATGTTTATATTTTTATATTTTTTCTTTTTTATAAAGGAAAAGAAATATCTAAGAAAAATCTTAAATGAAAGAAAGAAAAAAATCTAAAAGTCATCAAAAAGAAAAAATAAGAAACAAAAATCTAAATCTAAAAGGAAAATAAGAAAAATCTATGTTAGTACCCTCCCCCCACACTTATTTCATCCATTGTCCTCAATGTATACAATATGAAATGAATGTATGAAATAAAGTAAGTGAAAAGGATGTCACCCTCGCCTACGGCGGCCGGCCGAAGTGCTCGGGCCGGTCGACTGTGATCTTCTTAAGCCCTCCTCTATACGATCAAGTCGTGTGGTCTGCTCCTCCATTTGTTTTCTTAGCCTAATTTTTCCTTTGAAAATTTTCTTCATGCCTCTCCAAATGGAAGACATAAAGGCTCTCAAATTGGTGGGTGGTGGCTCTCGCCAAAACTCAGGCTCATCATCCTCCTCCAATAGTTTCTTAGAAGAGGACTCAGCTGGGATGTCCTCAGGTTGGACAGTAGGTGTCCAAACAGTGTGTAAGCAACTGTTCTACGCACTTGTTATACGTTCTGGGGTTACAAAGACTCGGTCATAAGCAGAGAAGACCTCCTGGTAGGAAATTCCTACACGGGCTGGTGACTAAAACGGGATGTCAATACTTTGCATCCTTAGTGCGTTGGGAGTTGGTGATCAAGCTGTGGAGTATGACTACGTTTAGGCAGACCATGTGCTGCTTAGTCATTGAACTGTGAATTATTTGCAACACGGGCCTATTGAATAATATGGTGTAGTTAAGACCTAAAATGTTTTGTTGGACCCATTGTCCAACGCAAAGAACATTACAGAATGTGGTACTAGTCTTAAGCCTACAGTTTTGCTCGATACAATGAGCAACCACAATGGACATGTATTCAATAAGAGGAAGGGGCTCACTTTTGTATGGTGAACTGGGGACCTATGTGTATTCTTCAATCATGTCAATAGTTACAGTGATGTCCCCAGTATTAAAGTGCACAGTGAATTGGTGGTTGTCAAGATCTATGGTGGTGGTGTCAATACATGAATAGAACTTCTTGACAAGCTCAGGGCAATAATATGCTTCATATTCAGAATTTTCATAAATCAAAGCATACCAATTCCTCTCCCTAATCCTCTCCACAAAGACATGGCCATAACCATTAACATCACAAGGATCCTAGAGAAATCGTTCTCTATGAAAATTGAAGGGGCCATGTATGAAAATTGAAATTCGTGGAAGAAAGAATTAGAGGATTCAAACTTCCCCCGAAATTTGTGGGGGGGAAATGAAGTATGGACTGCTTTGGGCAATCTAAGTGGCACAATAGAGAGTCGACTGTAGATTTGAGATCTACCCAAAAAATTGACTGCTAGAAAATTTGGCGGCACTCAGGAATCCACAGAAAGGCCACGAATCTGCGGCTTTTAAGGAGTTTCCGCGGTAAAGTTGGAGCGGCAAGAGGAAGGGTTTCGTGCAAGGCGGCGCTCTCTCTTACTCCAGATCTGGCTTTAGGTTTAAGTTTGAGGCACGGGACAGAGGATAAGAGGGTATTTATAGAGGAGAAAAAGGGTGAGTTTCTCTTTTTTCCCTAGGTATAGTCGGAAATTTCTATACTAGGATTTAGTTTTCTGTATTCCTAAAGAAAAAGATTAGTATTTATATAAGACGAAACCCTACTTGTTATTTTACAATTAAGTCTAAAAAATTTTTCTTTGTTTTTATTTTACAATCATTTTTTAATATATATATTTTTATTTTTTATTTTTTATATAGGAAAAGGAAAGGAAAAGGTGTTATTACAAAAAGGCATCTTCTAAAAAAATTTACAATTAAAGGCAGGGAAAAATTAGAGAAGGGCCTGGTGACGTTTATACTGAGTCATAGAGATGTAGTTTAAAAGTTCCGTATGGCTTAGGCTCGGTGATGAAGAACGGTTTTAATCTCTATCCATTGACTTTAAACACATTACCGTTCTTCGGATCTGAGATTTCCACTGCACCATATGGAAAGACAGTTTGTATTAGAAAAGGTCCTGACCAACGCGTCTTCAATTTTCCGGCGAAGAGGTGGATTCTAGAGTTGTATAGTAGAACATTTTATCCTGGGACAAAGTTTTTCCTATGTATGAATTGATCATGGAAAAGTTTGGTTCTACTTTTACCTTTGTCATAAGCTTCATTTCTTATTTCTTCTAGCTTAGAAATCTATAGTTTCCGTAGGTCATCGGTTTTGTTTAAGTCAAAATTGAGTTGCTTAATAGTCCATAGAGCACTGTGCTCTAGTTCCACTAGCAGATGGTAGGGTTTTCCAAATACAACTCGGTATGGAGACATCCCTAGAACAGTTTTGAAGGCGGCCCGATAAACCCAGAGTGCATCAATAAGCTTAACCGACCAAGTCTTTCTATTCTGCCCTACTGTTTTCTCTAGAATTAGTTTTATTTATCTATTAGTCACTTCTACCTAACCGTTCGTTTGAGGGATAATTTGTGAGAAATGGAGTACTTCTGCAGTAGGGCTTCAAAAGCCCGATTGCAGAAATGAGTCTCATTATCGCTTATCGCACAGGTGGCTCCTAAGCGCGAAATGATGTTTTCTCTTAAAAATTTGATGATAATTCGGTTGTCATTCGTCCTTGTTGGCGCATCTTCTACCCACTTAGAAGCATAATCTACGGCAACCAAAATGAATTAGTTACTGAAAAAACTCGGGAAGGGTCCCATAAAATTGATGCCCCACACATAGAAATTTTCTACTTCCAAAATTAGGTTAAGGGGCATCATGTCCTTTCATGTTATCCGACCCTTCATTTGACATTTTGTACAGAGTTTACAAAATTTGAAGGAGTCCTTGAATAGAGTGAGCCAACAGAATCCACTCTGCAGAACTTTCTCAGCAGTCTTACGGGGACCAAAGTGTCCACCACATGCAAACTCATGACGAAAAGTCAATACACTATTGTGCTCATTCTCAGGAAGACACCTTCTTATGATCTTGTCAGGATAATATTTGAAGAGATATGGTTCATCCTCGAAGAAGAACCGTATCTGTGTGAAAAAGTGATGCTTGTCCTGACTTGACCAATTAGAAGGTGTTTGCCAGTTTGTAAGATAGTTTACTATGTAAGCATACCAGGGATCTTTACACATCACTAGGATGTGTTCGTCCAAAAAGTTTTCGTTAATAGGTATTATTCCACATGTGCATTTGGGATTCTCTACAAGTGATCTGTCACCATATTTTCAACGCTCTTTTTGTCTTTAATTTCAATGTCAAACTCTTACAAAAGAAGGATCCAACGAATAAGTCTAGCCTTAGCATCCTTCTTTTTCATTAGATATCGTAGGGCGGAATGATCGGTGAACACCATTGTTTTAGACCCTAGTAGGTATTACTGGAATTTCTCCAATGCAAACACAACTGCCAAAAATTCTTTTTTGATTGTTGTGATATTGAGTTGGGCATCATTGAGCCTCCTACTCGCATAATAAATCACATGTTGCCTATTATTAATGCGCTGTTCTAAGACAGCACCAATGGCATAATCGAGGCATCACACATGACTTCAAATAGTTTAGTCCAATCTGGTGCTGAAATGATCGGGCAGAGACAAGTTCTTGTTTTAACTTCTCTCATGCTTTTAGGCATCCATCATCAAAATGAAAGGGCATATCCTTAACTAATAGATTAGTCAAAGGTCTTGCAATCTTGCTAAACTTTTTTATGAATCTTCTATAGAAATCAGCGTGTCCTAGAAAAGATCTGAGATAAATTATCCCATTATCTAAAAGTTTAAGGATTTCTACACGGACAGCCTTTCTCATGATGGAGTTAAGTCTATATTGTGGGTCTCGTTTGGGTTTTGCCTCCTTGATCAGATGAATGCGGTGTTGCACAATTGATGGGTTGATCCCCTGGATGTGGGCCATGGTCCAACCAATGGCCTCCCTATTTTTTCTCAACGCTGCAAGAAGATCATCTTCTTGTTTTTCCATTAAATGAGAAGCGATGATAACCGGGAAAGCTTCCTTTTCACCAAAGTACTTTTACTTGAGGTGACTGGGAATAGCTTTTAGTTCAGAAGAGGGAATTTACTCAGTTAAGGGTTGTTCTTGTTGAAAAAGGTTGATCGGGGTTGTGTTCGTTGCCCATTCTACCACGTAATCAACTATTTGGTCAAGATTGAAGTCATCCGACTCCAAATCGAATTTGTGTTCATACTCGTATTTTGGCTCTTCCTCATGTTCACCAGTTATCCCCTCAATCAAGTTCACTTTGAATGTTTGGTCATCCAAATTTTGAGGGTGTTTTCCCGGGTGGAAAACATTTACCTCCTAGACATGTCTTCAAAAGTTAAGCGGATTGACCCATTCTTACAATTTATGATAGCATTTGCTTTTGCTAGGAAAGATCATCCTAAAATGACTGAGGTCTGAGCTTTCGGATTTAGCATGGGTTATCTTTCCAAAATAATGAAATCCACGGGCTAGATGAACTCCCCAACCTGTATAAAGACATTAGTGATTTCCCTCTTGGGAACTTTCACTGAATGAACAGCAAGTTGTATTGGTACCCGTGTTAGATGGAGATCACCCAGCCCGAGTTGTTGATACACAAAAAAAGAGGAGAAAGTTTATACTTGCTCCCAAATCAAGTAGTGCCCGGTTGATGGTGGTCTGTCCTATTATGAATGAAATGGTTGGGCATCCGGGATCTTTGTACTTCACAGGAATAGGACCGGGTAGCAACTCACTGATGTTCGTGGCAAGGAAGACCTTTTTGGAAACATTTGTTTTTCTTTTCTTGATGCATATATCTTTTAAGAATTTTGCATAAGATGGCACTTATTGGATGGCATCAAGAAGTGACACATTTATTTGAACTTGATTAAACATTTCTATTATCTTTTCCATTTAAGCATTTGCCTTTGTATTTGTTAGCCTATTAGGGAGTGGTGCAATAGGCTTGTATGTTTGCTCAGCTAATTTTTCTTATCTTCAGACCTTGAAGAGGATGGTTGTGAACTTGATGATGAAGATGGGTCATTTGATACAAGCTTTGGTTGTATGACATTGGAAAATTGTACACTGAGAGATTGCAAACTAGGGCATTGGAAACCTGGTTGTCTACTTGCTTTTCAGATCTTAGAATGTGAATAATAGTGCATTATTTCGGTGTTATATCTTCGGTTTCATGAATAGGAAAGGAGTTCTTTGGTATAGGCAAAAGCTGACTTGGTAATGCTCCTTTTTGTCATTAAGTTAGAGTGTTTGCCAATTGACTAATCTAAACTTCTAGCCTATTTATAGCCTGATTGTGATTATTCATCATTGAAGCTTGTGTTTTAGACAATGTTTCCGAAGCTTTTCCCAAATCTAACATCTTTTTCTCTAGATGATATTGTTATTGGAAAGTGGGTTGAAAGTTATGCTGGTAGCTCGGTTGAAAATTGGGTTGATGACTCTGAGCAGTGAATTGGTGGGAAAATTTTTATCTTGGCTGCTCAGGACCAGACTGACTCTATAAAAAGTTTGGATGATTTCTCCATCCCGGGTTGTAAGTCTTGGAGTAGGGGTTGAAATTTGGTCTGGTAAAGGCTGCATTCATACTATCTGGTAGCATCTGTTGAGCTTGGTATCAAGACACTCTTCAAAAATGTGAGTCAAGGCATGCAGTAGGTACAACCCGGATTTGACATTTGGGGTGGGTTGATCTGGTGTACCAAGTTCTGTTCCCAAACCTCTAGCAGTTCTAATCTCCTCATCAATTGTGAAATTTTGACCTCGACAGCTATAGAAGACTCAATGAAATGCATACCAGTTATGGATGTTGTGGGGGTAGTCTTTCAGGACAAGACTCCCACTGAATGATCTTTCTGCTAAGGCTTTAAATAAATCCCAACCCTGATCCTCATCTTTCTTTAAGAGATCTTCTTGACATATAGTATTAAGAAGCACTTTGGTTTGGTAATCTAGACCGCCATAGAGAATTTGGCACTGCTACCATTTCTCTAGTCCGTGGTGAAGACACTGGGCTAGAAGATCTTTAAACCTTTCAAAATATTTTCAGAATGGCTCATTGGTCTCTTGTCTAAACTGCATAATGTTCTTCCTGACGAGGGTAGTCTAATGAATTAGGTAGAATTTTTTAAGAAAAACCTTAACAAAATCGTCCCAGGATGAAATTGAACCGACAGGTAAGCTATACAACCACTTCTTCGTTATATCCTTAAGGGCAAAGGGAATGAATCTCAATTTAACGGTGTCTTCTCCTAGTTGGGGAATTCTCATCATCAAACATACTTCTTCAAACTTCTGGATGAAGAAATATGCGTCCTCAGGCTCCAAGCCATAAAATCTAGGAAAGGTGTTTATAAATTAGGGCTTAAGCTCAAAGTTGTTACTGTTGGCTTATGGTAACTGAAAGTAGGAGGGAAGTGATGTTCTAATTGGGTAAAACTTGTCCTAAAGTGACACATGGTTTGCCATGATTGGATTAAACTCAGGAGGTGATATAGGTGCAAGTGGAGTGTTTCTAACTAACCTTGATGAAATTGGATCCCTGAACCACTCTTGCATGCATAACACAAACAACGTTCCCCAACAAACAAACGTAAAAAGGAAAATAACAAACAAAAAAGAAAAATAATCTCTAAGCCTAGTCTAAGGTACCTTGACCAAGACGACTCCTAACTGGACGCTTTCCCAGGGGAGGTTGTTATATGACTCCGACCACAAGCTAATCAGCCAGGTAGGGGCAAAATATGGTGTGAGGTATCCGTGCGTAAGTAACGGGCCTTAATTATGCCAAACCACGGTACCTTCGAGGCTTAACCTCTTAATCTCCAACCCTAGACAGTGATTTCACAGGAGTATGATTCAAAACAAGCTCTCCTCTCATTTAATCTCCAAATGAGTCCGGATGTCCGTAGGGACCATTGTCTATCAATTTTTTAATTAACTTTGAGATTGTGAGTGCTTGAAAAGTTATTTTTGGGCTAAGAAAGGGTGATGAAATCCCCACCTTATCTTGTTTATTTGGGTGGTGCCCTTAGAATTGATTTGTGCAAGTATACAGAATATATCAAATAAGATTCACTCAAAGCAGATAAATCAACCAAAGAGTGAGTCATATTCTATATGCTATGCTCACGTACCTTACTTCAGCACTCTTCAATAGTAAAGTAAAGAAATTGTAAAGACATGTGCCTAGAATGCAAATGTCTAAACAAATTTTTAACTTTCAACAAGCTTTTTACTGTTGTTTATTAGCAGAATCCTAGTGATGACATATAAGAAAAATAATTATTGCAGTAAGTAGATTTTTTGCAATGCAAGTAGCCCTGCACAAAATTTTGTTAGTAGTCAACTCAATCTTGCCATGGAAACACAGCCAAAGTCGCGTTTGCGTGATAATCTTGAGGGTACTTGGTCTCTGATTTCTAGAGTAGGGGCCTAAGACCACTTATATATTTCTGCAGTGCTTGTTTTCTTGTTTTCAAAACCTATACCCTACAACATAGAAGAAAAATCGTTTAGTTCAAAAACAAGCAAAAATAGTTACCTTTCCCGGCAACGGCGCCAAAAGTTTTGTTCGAATTTAGGAAAAGAAACAGAAGTTCAGAGCAAACCGTGCTCGTTGATATGTCTATGTTCAAGCCCTGGGATTGTATTTAATGTTTATGTGCTCCCTCGAACTATCATTGTAGCAAAGAACTATAACGAATCGTATCCGCAGGGAGGGTATGCGACGGAAGCTTTGTCCTATTTTTGTAGTTCTTGTTCTTGAAAAGAAAAGAAAGTTCTTCTTTGTTTAAGAATGGAAGAAAAAGAAAATAAAGAAGAAGGTTGAGGATTTATGATAGTTGTGATTTAAAGAAAGAGAAAATGAAAACAAGAGATGTGAGATGAAAACACCGAATGGAGTAATGGTTTAAAAACAAAAAAGAAAGTAGTCTTGTTTAGAAAAGAAAAGATATTTGAAAGGAAGTTGCTTCTTAAGAAAATAGTTTTAACAAAGAAGGAAGATCTTGACTAACTAATAACAATACACTACTAACTTATTAGTCACTTGGATGAATTGTGTCTCATGTAGATTCAGTGGCAATATGTTCATCTTGGTTCATCAAGTCTTAAAGATGGCCTAATTCTTAAAGTGTTCCTCTTTTTAGCTTAGTTATGTGGCCTTCTTGGATCATGGGCTCTCAATGATACATAAGAATGGAACATAAGAGTTGAGATTCACAAATTAACAATGCATAACAATAAATATATAGTTCATTACATCATCAAAGCCATTGTTCTAGCAAGCATGAAATAAGAAGCTTAAGGACTTTAGCAAAATCGCGAGGCCCTTAACCAACCTGCTCACTAAGGACGTGCCCTTTGATTTCAACGATGAATGTTTCAAGTCATGGGGGAAGCTTAAGTAAGAACTTATTTCTGCGCCTATTATTTCTGCTCCTAATTGGGCCCAGCCATTTGAAATCATGTGTGATGCATCTGATTTTGCTATTGGCGTTGTTCTAGGACAACGCATCGATAATAGGCAGCACGTGATTTACTATTCGAGTAGGAACTTGAATGACGCCCAACAGAACTATACCACAACCGAGAAGGAATTTTAGCCGTTGTCTTTGCGTTAGAGAAGTTCTGGCCTTACTTGTTAGGTTCGAAGACGGTGATTTTTACGGATCACTCGGCTCTGAAATACCTCATGACCAAAAAGGAAGCAAAAACCCGACTAATTCGGTGGATCCTTTTGCTTCAAAAGTTTGACTTAGAAATTCGGGACAAACGAGGTATAGAAAATGTGGTCGCTGATCATCTCTCACGAATTCCGAATGCACCAACCATCCAAGCTCCAATCAACGAGGATTTCCCAGACGATCACATCCTAGCCATTCTTAAGGAACCCTAGTATGCGGACATTGTTAATTACCTGGCCACGGGACAATTACCTGCTGACTGGACAAAACAAGACCAATACCGCTTCTTTGCCCAAGTACGGTACTTCTTCTGGCAAGAACCGTATCTTTTTAAGTATTGTCCCGACCAAATTATTAGACGATGCATACCAGAGGAGGAACAGAGGAGTGTGCTAAGCTTTTGCCATGACCTTGCATGCAGAGGACACTTCGGTCCCCGCAAGACTACAGAGAAGGTTCTACAAAGTGGGTTCTACTGGCCCACTTTGTTCAAAGACTCATATCATTTTTACAAGTCATGCGCAAATTGTCAGAAAATTGGAAAAATTTCAAGAAGAGACATGATGCCCCTGAACTCGATCCTTGAAGTTGAAATTTTTGATGTTTGGGGTATCGATTTCATGGGGCCATTCCCCAATTCCTTCGGCAACCAGTTCATTTTGGTTCTGTAGATTATGTCTCTAAGTAGGTAGAAGCTGTGCCAACTAAGACAAATGACAACAAAGTGGTTGTCAAATTTCTCAAAGAGAACATCTTCTCCCGATTTGGCACCCCTATAGCGATAATTAGTGATAATGGATCACATTTCTACAACAGAGTTTTTGAAGCTCTGATGCGAAAATATTCCATCAATCACAAGTTATCGACTCCGTATCATCCCCAGACAAATGGGCAGGTCGAAGTCACCAATCGACAGATCAAGCTCATTCTGAAAAAGACTATCGGACAAAACCGAAAGGATTGGTCGGTTAAGCTCAATGATGCATTATGGGCTTACCACACTGCTTTTAAGACAGTTCTAGGGATGTCTCCTTATAGAATCATGTTTGAAAAAGCCTGCCATCTGCCAGTAGAGTTAGAACACCGGGCCCTCTGGGCCATTAAGCAACTCAACTTTGATCTGACCAAGGCAGGTGAACTTAGGAGACTGCAGATTTCAGAATTAGAGGAGATACGGAATGAAGCCTATGAGAATGCCTGAATCACCAAGAGCAGGACTAAACTTTTTCATGACCAAATCATAACCCGGAAAAACTTTGCACTGGGAGATAGGGTTCTGCTGTATAACTCTAGGCTTCATATTTTTGCGGGGAAGCTGAAAACTCATTGGTCGGGCCGTTCATTGTGCGCACCGTTTTCCCACACGGTGCTGTGCTTATTGCAGACCCTAAGAACAACACGGAATTCAAAGTGAATGGGCAAAAACTGAAGCCCTTCTTGACCACTGAGCCTATGACTCCGGATGATAGTGTGCTGACTCTTTTTGCCCCGTCATACACCTAACCACAACAACTAAAAAAAATAAAAAATAAAAAATAAAAAAAATTAAAAAAATTAAAAAAATGTTTATATGCTTACCCCTTCTACATTCTTTTTGACATTTCTTTCACCTATTCGTGCTTGGCCGGCCCGAGTCCACGAAGACGGTAACATCATTTCTTCACCCTATTTATTGCATTCACTTTTCCATATACATTCATTGAGGACAATGCATTAGATAGGTGGGGGGTGCTAAAACTTTTTCTTTCTTCTTTTTTTACCATAAAAAAAACAAGAGAAAATTTTAGATTGAAAAGAAATTTCATACTCTTTATAAAAATATCAAAAGATTGTAGGAATTACGGGAACCTTATTAATGAATCTTTATTTTTGCTTAAATAAATAAGAAAGATTGGTTTGACTAAAAAGTTAGGAGGGATAAGGAAAATAACTCATACCTTTTATTTAGCCTTAGTAGAATATGCATAACCCATACACACATGCTTGGGATTTAGAGACACAACTCTGAAAAAAAAAAGCTGGATAATTGTGCCTCAAGAAGCATGATTACTCATGCCAAAATTTTTTTATATACAATAATGTATAAATAAATCTTGATTTCGTGGCCTACTCCACTTGCATATTTGACCTGAAGGGTGTTTTTTCACCTGGTGCCCTAAGACCATCTGGTTTGGGAGTCATCGGTTTGATATGTGTTGCATAAGTGAAGTAGAAAGCCTAATGGAACCAAGAATAATAAGTAAATATTAATAAAATTAAAAGATATTCAAAGTTGAGTTGAAAAAATCTCAAGCACATCACACTTACACATTATGCATATCTATCTAAAGCAATAAAAGAATGAGTTAGAAGTACAAGATCCTTTCTAAATTTAAAGAAAAATCAAAGTTTCTTCTTTTATGAAGGCTAAAATATAAGAGAACTTATGAGGGTTAAACCTAATTCTTACATCATTCGGTCATTTTTACTTAGATGATTGAAAGTTCTTTTTCATGACAAAATTTTTTCTAATAACTAACTTCTTTTCTTTACTTACTGGATTTTGTAGGTGCAATCCGCTGAAAACCCTTAGGAGACAACACTCCTCCTCTAGGGAAAACCTAGAGGTTTAAAGGCTTGTTGCACATGCTCAGTGCAATCGCATCACTTGCGAAAGTGGTATAATAATTTTCTTATTTTTGTTTTGCTCGGGACGAGCAAAAAGATAAGTGTGGGGGTGTGATTAGCCTCTAATTTTGCATAATTTTCATCACATTCTCATATTTATTTCATGTAAAATTCTGCTAATAAAACCTTGCTTGCTTGATCCTAGGTCCATGGTGTGCAAATGAAGAAGAAAACCTAAATCACCATTTAATTGGTGATTAAAAGCCTACCAAGTAGCCATTGACTTTAGAGTGAAGATTTTATCAGCCCAGGGTATCAACTCACGAATCTAAGACATCCAGGAGTCAGACAACAGACTGGGCGACGCACTGCCCAAAGTTGGGCACGTGCCACCCTGCCTGGGCCGCGAAAACGCGGCCCTGGCCACGTTTCCGCGGCCCTATGGGCGCGCGCGCCCCCAGGATTCGGGCCAGGGGTCACCCCCTGGCCCCCTTTCTCCTGAGGCCTATAAATACCCCCATGGGGTTTGAAGAAGAGAAGATCTAGAGCTTTAGCAAGTTTTTGTAATCTTATTTTTAGGTTTGTAGTTGTTTTTGTTGTTGTTGTTGTTCTTCTTCTAGTTATTGTTTTAGCCATTAGAGTGAAAGAGAGAGAGTGTGTAAGTGTTGTATTTGAAGGGTGACAAGCTAATACAAGTACTGCTTCTCTTCCTTCTTTCAATTTACTTATGCTTTCCTTTGCTTTTACTTCATTGTTGTAGTGTAAACTCATTGCTCTTTACTTCTTCCTTTTGTTGTTTCTTGTTGTAGTGTAACTCCCTTCCTCTCCACTTCTTTTCCTTTGTTGTTTCTTTTACTTTTATGGCTAACTAACTTTTCCATAGCATGGCTAACTAACTACTAACCCACTAATCTCTAACTACTTGATTGATAACCCGCATGAGTCAATAGTGTCAAACAAGCCTTGTGCAAACGAGAGCTATGGCATCTTAAGACGAGGGTTCTAACTCTAACTTACCTACAAGTATTTACCTTCTTATATTTCATACTTAAATGTTTTTTTTTGATGATCTATGGTTTTTGTACTTTACTTGTTGTTGTAAGTTAGAGACTTTCCTTTTAACTTTGCCGATACCATTAGTGCACTCGTGTCTTCCCATATTCTCGCCTTCTATTGGATCTTGATATGGGAATGTCCGAGTTTTTGTCGTTTAAAGCAAAGTTATAGGAAGAACTTTCACTCGATTTTCACGTGAATAGTTCCAATGCACAAGGGTTGTGTTCGCCTATGATCCATCGTGAGGCTATCCTCCAAAAGTTAGAAATTAGTGGGAGCACTTAGTAGAAAGTTAGCCATGCATTTTTACAACTAAGAAAAAAAATTCACTTTTACAAACCACTAAAACATTTTTCCGACAATTCTTAAAAACAACTTGTTTTCACTTTTCAATTCTTTATTTGGAAACAAGAACTTTCTTTTCTTCTTGAACTTTGAAGCCGCATCAAGCTTCCATCGCTCTCCCTCCTTGTGGATACGACCTGTATAGCCACTTCGCTACTACGGAAGAATCGCAAAAGCAGTAACATCAACCCACACTTCCTTCTCTTATTTTAGTGCTTGCTATTTGTCGATCAACAAGACTTCTTCGAAATCTACTCTTTGAAAATCTTCTTCTCCTTCTTGACTTGATCCAAATCTTGATCCAATGAGCTAGACTCCTCTTTATTACTTGATGCAATCTTGATGCGCGAGCTCTTGAATCAATATGTGCTAGCTCCAAAACTTGACTTTAAATCCGTTGTTGAAGTTAAACACCAACTAAGATCTTGATCAAATATCTGAGACTAATTAAACACAAAATCATTAGTACTGTAACTACATGAGTTAATCATCATCAAAACTAGAGTGATGAGCCTCTGGACCAATAGGAAGGTGTTAGAATTTGACTCCTGTAAAATTAGTGTCTAAGGATAGGGACTGAGGGGTGAAACCCGAAGGCTGGTGGTTTGGCTTAATTAGGCCCGTCGCTTTTGCGCGGATACCTCCCACCAATCTTGCCCTGACCTAGCTGATTAACTTGTGATCAAAGTCTGCATTATTACCTCCTGTGGACAATCAACCAGTTAGGAGTTGTCTAGGTCAAGGTTACCTTAGACTAGGCTTGGTTGTTTCCTCTTGTTAACTATTAGTGAACTTATTTGTGATTGTGTTTGTGTATGCAAGTGTGGTCAAGAGACCCTAATTCATCTGCGTTAATTAGAAACACATCACCACCCAAGTTTGAACTAAGACCAGATTCAGTTATGGCTCAACCAGCATCTTTGTAGGATAGGTTCTATCCCATTAGAACCTCACTTTCATCCTGCATCCAACTTCCATCGGTTGGTGAACACAACTTTGAGTTTAAGCCATAGTTCCTCAACACACTCTCTAAGTTCCATGACTTAGAGTCTGAAGATGCTTATTTCTTCATAAGAGAATTTGAGGAAGTATGCTTAATGATGAAGATCCCACACCTTGTAGATGATGCTATTAGGTTGAGATTTGTCTCATTTACTCTTAAGGACATAGCCAAGAAATGGCTTTACAGCTTAACGACCGGCTCCATCACATCCTGGGATGGTTCAATCAAGGTCTTCTTGAAGAAATTCTATCCAATTTATAAGACCGCTCTCGTTAGGAAGAACATCATGCACTTCAAGCAAGAACCTAGTGAACCATTTTGGAGGTACTTTGAACGCTTTAAAGACCTCCTTGTCTAATGTCCTCATCTTGGAATAGAGAAATGGTGACAATGCCAAATTCTTTATGACAGTTTAGACTACTCAACCAAGACCATCTTAGAAATCATGTGCCAAGGAGAATTCTTGCAGAAGGATAAGAATGAAGGATGGGATTTATATGAGAACCTAGCTGAAAAGACCATCCAAGGGGAACCAACTAGTGAAAACTCAAGAAATTCAAACTCCATCTCTTCAAAAGGAGGTCTCCACTCTATTGAATCATCTATAGCTAACGAGACTAAGTTAGCTAACCTAGCGAGAAGACTGGAAGCTTTAGAAACTAAAGAACCAAGTCCAGTCAATCAAGTCAACGCAAAACAATTTTCAACTCCGGGCTGTACTCACTGTCAAGCCATGAATCATGTGTTTGAGGAGTGTCCTGTGTTTCAAGCTCAGCAACAATATCCTAAACCGATGAATGCGGCCTTTTCAAGGCAGAACAATGATCCTTACGCACAACGTATAATCCTGGCTGGAGAAATCACCTAAATTTCTCATGGAGCCAACAAAATAATGACCACCCACGATCAAACCATGCAATCCACTTTCATCATTCCAATAATTCTTTCAATCATCAACCTAACTTTCCAAATTATCCTCACAATTCTCCCAACAATTTTTCACATTATCAACAAAACTTTCCCAACCAAGCTCCACAACCCTTCTTCCAGAATCCTCAGCTTGAAAGGAAAATGACTGACTTTGAGAGAAACATGGAGAGATACATGAAGAACCAAGATTCCCTCATGCAAACAATACAGAGGCTAGAGGGTCAAATGAGCCAATTAGCCAATCCACAGAATGAGAGGCAAAGGGGTACCTTGCCCAGTCAGCCAATAATAAATCCTAGGAATTCTTAACAAGCTCATTTGGCTGAGAATCAATCATTGAATCAATGTAATGTTGTTCATATATTGACATTGGGAAAGAAGGTTGATATTCAAGTGTCAACACCATCCAATTCTATTCAGCACAATCACACTCAAGCATCCACCTCATCTAGTCCCAATCCTTCCAAATCTGATGAATCTGAGACAGATAAGTCAACCAGTCAGGTGTACAAGCCTACAGTACCATTTTCTAATAGGCTGAAGAACAACAAGTATAATCCACACATGGATAAGATAATTGAGATCTTCAACCAAGTGAAGATAAATGTGCCACTTCTTGATGCCATCTAACAAGTCTCATCCTATACAAAATTTCTTAAGGACTTGTGCACCGAGAAGAGAAAGACTAATGTACCCAAGAAAGTCTTCTTAGCCACTAACATTAGTGAGCTACTGTCGGGTTCGATCCCAGGATTGTCCCACCATTGCCTGCACTATAGGACAAGCTGAGATTAGTCATGCACTTCTTGACTTAGGGGCAAGTATCAACCTGCTTCCATTCTCAGTTTACTAACAACTTGGGTTAGGTGATTTTAGTCAAACTCGAGTCACAATCCAACTGGCTGACCGTTCTGTGAAAGTTCCAAAGGGAGAAATTAATGATGTCCTTATCCGGGTCGGGGAGTTTATCTACCCAGTTGATTTCATAGTTCTTGAGATACAACCTGTGTCCAATACTAGGGCTCAAACTCCTGTTATCTTAGGGTGCCCATTCCTTACTACTGCCAATGCTATTATCAATTATAGGAATGGGTCTATGAGGTTAACTTTTGGGGACATGACTAGAGAAGTCAATGTCTTCAACCTAGAAAATAACCTCATAAGATAAGAGACCAAACGTTTGAGGTAAACTTTGTTGAAAACAATTGTAATGAAGAAAGTGAAGGTATAGAGAATGAGTCTTTGTTTCTTGATGAATTATTTAAGAATGAATGCGATTATATTAAGGAGAAAACATATGTCAGAAATCCTAATTTTAGAGTCCCCTTTAAAAAAAGGAAATTTGATTTGAATATCTTCACTTTCGATAAGCCAATCAATGATATATCGCATGAGAATATAATTTAAGAACCTCCAATTGACCTACTCTTTGAAAACCTCTTCGAAGAAGAACTCATTTGTTTGGATGAACCGACTAGGGATATTTTGGTTAAATACTAAAAAAGTGTTAATCTAAGTTTTAAGGAGATGTATGGAACTGAGTTAGAATTGCTAGGCATTCACAGTACGAAAGTTCCAACTGAGAAGTGTAATGGTGATCATTTTTTGAATAATGGGTGTAGAAATATGAGGAAGAAAAGCTTAATGAAGGTGAGAATAGAGAGGAAGAGAGCTAAAATGACAAAAAGATTGGCCTCCCCATTATGCCTTATTAAGAGAACCCATTGGAATGATGGAAAGAGAGCTAGAAGGATTAGACCTAAAAAGATCTAGGTGCGGGAGAAACATGATGTTGTACATATTTTGTATACTATATATATATAATTTTTTATGCACCTCTTTTACATTCCATTTCATGCATCTATACGTTTCTTTTATACATTGGAGACGATGCATGAAATAAGTGTTGGGGAAGGCTAACATGACTAATATAAATAAAAAAAGAAAAAATATAGATATAAATAAAAAAAGAAGAATATATATATATATATATATATACACACACACACACACACACACTTTTTGAAAGAAAAGAACAATATTTTGTTATATTTTTTGTAAGAAATTAAGTCAATTTTAAGGAATAGGAAAATCATAATTACGATTTCTTATGCTTGGCCAAATAAGATGACTTATTTGATTTTCAGGGTTAGGAAGAAAATTGATGAAAGTAATTTAGTCTTGATCTTTACCTTGAAGAAATATGCACACCTTATACACTTACACACTTAGGGTTCAAAAACGAAGATTCTTATGCCTTATAAAATTAAGAGAATATATATATATCTATAAAAAATAAACAAATCTAATTATTGATTAGCTAGGTGCTTTGGCCTAAGAAAGCCTTAGTATTTATGCAAAAGATAATTAGTTAAGTTTAAAAATATATATAATATAAATTCTCTGATTAAGCTGGGTATTTGTGCCTCATGAAGCATAAGTATTCACGCCTAAAAGGGGTACATTTTATAAATAAAAACCCTTAGTTTTGTGGCCTTGTATGCTCGAGTGTTTAAGTCCTTAGGGGTGCTTTCTCACCTGGTGTCCTAAGACTATCTAGTTTGAGTGTCACCGACTAAAGGCTCATTACATGAGCATATTAGAAAGCCTAATGGAATTGAGGAATAAATACCACCAAAAATAAATATAAATAAGGCATAGGAGTTAATGTTAAAGAGCCCTTAGTCAAATTTCACGGTCACGAAGGTGCATATGACTCATGTTAAAGTAATAGACTAGATGAGAAATAAAATTTGACTCCTTACTTTGGTTGATGACATGTTCTTGAATATAGATTAAAGTCTAGGAATGAAAAGTTTAATTTTCCTATAACTTATAGATTACTTGAACTCTTACAATAATACCTCAAATATTTTCTATCTTCTCAAAATGGTTTTTTTGAAAATACTAACATTTTTTCTCTTTCTTTATGGATTTTGTGGGTGCAATTCACTGAAAACACTCACGAGTTAAAACTCGTCCTCTAGAGGAAACTTAGAGGTTTAACGACTTATTACACATGCTCAGTGCAATCGAGTGACCTGCGAAAGTGATCTAATAATTGATTAGGATTAGTTTTGATGTTTTGCTCGAGGGCGAGCAAAAGATAAGTGTGGGGGTGTGATCAGTCACATATATTGCATATATATTGTCACATTATCATGTTTATTATCTAATAAATTATATTAATAAGTCTTATTTTTCTTTATAAAATGCAGGCCCATTACTTAAGGAATTGGAAGAGAAACGAGCCCAAAGCCCATCAAATTCAGATTTAATTCAGAATTAATTCGAAATTAGAAAATTAGGGCAGATCACGGCAAATCAGAGAGGTTGAAAATCGGTTAAAATAAATCTTTCCAAATTAAATTGTTAAAGCCAAAGATCGAAGGCCGTTTTGTCAAATCCAGGAGCTAAAACGGGAATTTCAGAACTAGATAAAGTCAAAACACAAAACAAGGAGCCGTACCCCCCCTCCGATGTGGCCACCTGGTCACACCCAGGCCGCGAAAACTCAGCCAAAGCCACATTTTTGTGGCTGTTATGTTTATGTTGGGGGAGCATTTGCTCCCCCTATCTTCGTACGCCTTCCCCCGTTTTATTTTTCCTTATAAATACTGCATTTTTCAGAGAAAAAGGGACCGAAAATTAGTTTAAGTTTTTCTCTTTGTTTTTAGGGTTTAGATTCTTTGTTAGATAGTATAGAGAAGTTGTACCTCAGTTTTTTAATTTATAGTTTAGTCTAAATACCAGTGAGAGAGAGGAATAGAGTGATTGTAATCTGAAGATTGAAGTGACATCAATAAAGGTTCAAAGCTTCTCTTCTTCTCCAATTCACGGGTATGTCTTATTTTGTTTTCATGTCTTGTTTTGCATTATTTATGAGTAGCTAAACTTGTTTTTTAGGCTCACTATCATCTCTCTTCGATCCCTCTTATCTTGAATGATTTTTTTTGATGTAAATATCCAACGGAATCATATGTATGCCTTAAACTAAGACTTTCTTCTTTGAAAATGTTCTTGAAGGCACATGAGGATCGGTTTGGATTTCTAAACTTTTATTTCTTTTAAAACATTACTTGAACTTATTTTTATTTCATACTTGAAAGACAACTTGATGATTTAACATTCAATTCAAGATGATTTCTTAAGAAAAAGAGTTAAACGCTTTCAAACAATCTTATTTGTTTTGCTTAAGACTTTCGAAACTCAAGTTTAAATTTTTGCCTATGACCAAGTTGAGGTACTAAGAATTTCAAGAGAAGAACATATCGTTGAGTAGTAAGATAATGAGCCCAGATCTTTTTTATGTATTAAAAACAACCAAAGAATCTTCACACTTTTCTAAAAGAACATCTTTTCCAAAGCCTTCTCTAAGTTTTCAATTTCTCTTTTAATCATTTCCTTACTCTCCATTCTCTTTTTCAATATAAAAAAAAAAAAGAAAACACCAGCACCATTCTTTGTTATTTAACAATTCATCGAAAAGCTTCTATCGCAATCCTTCTCGTGGGCACGACCCGTTAGCCCAAAGCTAGACGGTAATTCTCATTGCTCTTTCATTTGCAATCACACATCAGCAGTGGGTTCTGGCGGAAGACTATATTATTGAGTATGTCAGATGAGCAAGGTTTTTCATTCCTTCTCAGTAGAGGTGGGTGAGACTTGATTGGCCCATGTTGACGGCTCTGATAAAGAGATAGAGGCCCGAGACATTCACGTTTCATCTCTGAGTGGGGAAAACGACTATTACATTGCAGGATTTAGAGGTGATTCTCGGTCTTTACGCATAAATGGTCGACGTATTATAGGAATAGATGACAAAGATTGGGCCGTGGAGTGTGAGAGGTTACTGAGTATGAAGATCCCTCTGGCAACCCTGAGGGTGGAGTATTGAAGCAGACTTGGCTCCATAAGCAACTTCTTCATGGAACCATTGACAGATGTGCAAGCCCAGCAGCATGCACATGTTTATATCCTCCAGATGATCGACACTACTTTGTTCCTAGTTTACTTCACAAATAGTGTATATCCCAGATGGTTACCTCTCTTGAAGGACTTCGATGCCTGCAGTGCCATGGCTTGGGGTAGCTCTGTGCTCACATTTTTGTATAGGGAGTTGTACAAAGTTTCTACGATGCAGACTTCACAGTTTCGTGGACACGGTACATTATTACAGATAGTCTGAGTAATCTATTTGTTTATACTTATATAACATTAATTACGTATATGAAATTGATTTAACACGTGCTTATATTGTTTCATTAGTTATGGTCTTGAGAGAGACTGTCTGCTTGTCGGCCCACCCTAAGACAAGCTGTTAAGCTTAGTGGTCAGCAACCACTTGGATGCAGGTAAAATTCATTAGATTCAATTTAAGTAAATATATCTATTTGAATATATTTGTTTGTTCTAATCGTATGGTGTGGTACAGCTGAAATGTTGAAAGGACTTGGGACATGACTCCATAAAAGGATTTGCAATTCTACAGAAATGAGCTCAATGTGCAGGATCATTTTGGAGTTATCTGGGAGCCATTAATTATTCATCAATTCTGCATTATTCCTTGAATTTTCCCAACTATTTTACAAATAAAACCTTGATATTAACCAATTTTTGTTATTATTGTGCAGGTTACACTGAATAAGCGCAAAATGGAGAAACTGCGCTAAATAGACCCATTTATGAGAATTACTTAAAGTTTTTTTGAAGCCTAAGTTACTTCCAGAAGCCTAAAATAGAAACCCATTTGGATCCCGAATTGAAAGCCCTATCTGTAGAAGCTACATGGCAAATAAAAAATATCAAAGAAATCTGGAAGCTTGTCCATCCAAAGGATTGCGTGGCCAAAAGATCAGAGACAACAGCCCTGATCTTGTCGCATATACACGGCAATTGCCATAGATACACGACAAGAACAGGGCTTATGGCCTTGATCTTAGACACATGGTCTCATTTCTTGGGGCTCAAATCACCTATGCCTATAAATTTAGCACCAATGGACCAGAGAACGGGAAAAGAGAGTAGAGGCTAGGGTTTCTCCTTCTAGATCTAGATTAGAGTTTTCCATTCTTTTTTTTATTTTCTATTTCTTTATAGATCTAGGATTATGTTAAAGAGAGATTCATCAGAAAAGAGAGATATTGTAATAGAGAGTGATAATCTAATGCAAGATTCCTTTATTATCTTCATAATTTCTTGATTTAATTTATTTCCTTTTGTTTCTTTAAATGCTTTCAGATGAGTAGTTAGTTTTCTTCTCCATGCCTAACTATTAACTCATTAACACACTAACTCTTGGTTGATTTGTAACCTATATGAATCTAGTAGCCTCAAATAGACATTGCCCTTGTAAGAGTCATTGATGGCTCATGACGATGGATTTCTAACTCCTAACTTGCTAACAAGCTAACTTGCAATTCTCTTTTATTTCATGCTTTCTCTTTGTAGTTTTGATGATTTACTATTAGATTGCTTCTGATTTGTAAAGATTGGATGCTAATCACTTTTTATGGGTCATACTTTGAAAGTTCCTTGCAATCAAGCCTAGAATTTGCCAATGAACTTTTGAGGCACTAATCACCCAAAGAGATTAGTATGGTTAGTGGGATTAATTAGTAGGAAGTTATCCTTGGAATTTTCCTTCTATTTGCTTTTGTTTTCAAACCCATTTTTCCCACATCACATCGCTATGATTTCATCTTCTTCTTTTTTTCTTTTCTTTTCTTTTGATTCTTTTAAAATAAAGAAGAACTTGTTACCGATTTCGTGATTTACCGACAAGCTTCTATCGCCTCCCTCCTTGTGGATACGACCTGCATAGCCATTATTGCTATTGTGGAGTAATGAAAGAAGCCAAAATACACACAAGAGTGATCCATGATTTCTTACATTTTTGTATTTTGGTTCCACCTCAATTAGCCATACACTGAGAAAATACTACAAATATTACCCCTGATTTTTAAAGAAGAATCTCAGATAGGGTGGGACAGGACTCTACTGATCTGTTTTAAGATTGTGGAGGTGCATATTCCCAACCGAGTCCTCTGTCAGTTTGGGTTTATGCAGCATATCTCTAATGCCGTCAACCAGTTGGCTCGGATAGATCATGGAAGAAAGCATCAGTGCGATTGGAGGCAGGAACTTGTGCTTACATAAGCCGATAGGATGATTGAGCCAATCAGTTTTAGAACCAGAGATAACACCTCACACTATCCTCAGACTACATGAGCTGGTATCGGGGGATCACTTCTCGCTTGATTATCTAGTGTGTTGCTGCATCTGTCGGTTACTAACCTATTATCGTACAAGAGCGGGAGTCAGTAATATCTCAACATAAATATCATAAAAAGTTAAATTTGTGATATGTTGATATTATTTTACTAAAATTTATGATACAGGTTGATGTATTGCTACACGCAGGGGAGATGGTGGATGAGATTTTGATTGAGGAGACTTGGAAGGTCTCAATACTCCATAGGGTGTCTACTTTCATTAAGGAGTTTGTAGGGAGGGGGTCGATTTGTACACCCCTCAGTGCGCCAAGCCAGCCGATTATTTAGACCCGACGTGAGCGGCATCCACCAGATATGGAGTTCGACTCGGTACAGGATGAGCCGGGACCTTTTGAGCCTATTGATAGACTGTGCACACGACGTCAAGATGATCAGGAGGACCTTGGACATGACGATCCTGGATCATCTCAACCACCTGCTTGGATAAAAATGCTTATATTGCATCATATATACATCATATATGTAATTCATGCAATTATGTTTATACTAACATATGGAAACCAAATTCAAATTGGGTTTGGATTTCTAAAGGTTAATATTTTGATCAAGTTATGATTGGTATCATTAACAATGTTATATCTTATGGGTACCATACAAAGAAAAGAGAATACTTGATGATATAAGTTATTTCTAACATTTGAAAATTTATCATATGTATGCGATGATGCAGGGGGAGAACACATGTTATATATATATATTTGTTATAACCTGTTTTCTGCAGGGGGAGCTCTATAGGGGGAGCTTGTGCATACACACATTATCATCATCAAAAAAGTGGAGAATGTTGGAACTTATTTTGATGATAGCAAATGTAATTTGTACTATTTTTGTGTATTTTTAGATGTTTGTTTAAAGCCTTGATCACACACACAAAATAGTTTTATTAGTAGACTTGATCCTTCTTATAGTCGACTAATAAGATTGCTAGTCGACTTATCAAAGTCCTATAGTCGACTAAGTCCTGTTCTGAAAAGATATCAACTCTCTGTTTCTTGACAGTTAGCATCCTTAGTCGACTTATCAACATTGCTAGTCGACTAATCCATGTTGTAGTCGACTAATCATTTCTGCTGGTCGACTAATAGTAGTTCCAAAGACTTGCATATATGATCATATATTTATAGTCGACTCTTCCTTTTTGCTAGTTGACTAACCCAGTCAAAAATGACTACCCAAGTCCACTACCCTCCATCCCCTAGTCGACTTATAACAGTTTATGACTGTTAAACAGTTATTGGTTTTCTGGTGTTTATCTAATGTTTTAATATTCAAATTTGTCCTGATAATTGCCCTAACCAACCATAGATTTTAGCTATAAATAGGGATGTTATCTTAGGCTAAAGACACCAATTAAAATCTTAGTTTTCTGTCCAAAAACTCTGGTCAAAATTCTATTTTCAGAAAACTAGTTTTACTTTCTGTTCTTCACACAAATTCCAATCCTCTAGTGAAGAATTCTGAGAGTCCACCTATAAGAGTCCTTGTTCATGATCACATACAAGTCTCAAGGCTTATAGGATTGATTGTAATCACTCAAAGAAAAGTATTGTACAAGAGCGTTTTCTTGGTGTAGAGAGAAGTTGTATAAAGTGTTGTTGTCTTCTTGGTGTAAGAAGAGTTGTACGGTTTGGCAAAGGTTATTTGTCAAGTGGTGTACAAGGTGTTAGTTTTCGGTGTACAACATGAAGGATAAGAAAAATCTCAAGCGGGTTGCTTGGGGACTGGATGTAGGTCACGAGGACCGAACCAGGATAAAATCTCTTGTGTTTGTGTTTGCATAATTTCTGAGATTTTTTTTCTTTCTTGCAAGTTATTTTATTTAACGCTAATTATCTTTGTTCTAGTGTTGTGTTGACATTATATTATAGATCTTACAATTAGTATCAGAGCCCTGCATACCCGATCAACACCCTGGAAGGATGGCAATGGAGTTTCCTTCATCACAATTCAGAAAAGGACATTCTACACAACATCCACCATTATTTGATGGATCAAATTACAACTATTGGAAGTGTAGAATGAAGATCTACTTGCAATCACTTAACTATAAACTATGGAACATAGTGAAAGCATCATACACCAAGCCAACCACAAATTACAGTGCATGGAATGAAGAACAAAAGAAGTCTGCAAACCTTGATGCCAGAGCAATGAATGCGCTTTTCTATGCCTTGAACAAAGAAGAATTCAATCGCGTATCAACAGCCAGATCTGCAAATCAAATATAGCAGATTCTATAGGTAACCCATGAAGGTAAAAATAAGGTTAAAGAATCTAAAATTTCTATTTTTGTTCACAGGTTTGAACTCTTCAAAATGAAGGGGAATGAAACAATTTCAGAAATGATTACAAGGTTCACCGACATTACAAATTCCTTAGCATCCCTTGGAAAGGAGTACACTCAAGTCAAAAAAGTTAGAAAGGCTCTTCGTGCACTCACATCAGATTGGCAGAAGAAGACCACTGCAATAAAAAAAGCAAATGATCTCTCAACTATGTCATCAGAAAATCTTATTGGTAATTTAATGGCATATGAAGTGCAACTTAAAGAGCGGAAAAAGAATGATAACAACCTAAATCCAAGAATAAAGTACTTGCCTTCCATACATCCTCAGAGATGGACAATTCAGATGATGATGAAGAGGAGATGGCAATGCTCTCAAGAAAATTCAGAAAGTTCTTGAGGCAAGGTAAGTTTAAAAGTTTTAATTGTAATAAAACAGGTTATATGAAGAAGGTTGCCCATTACTCAAAAAAAAAAGAAAATTCAAGAGCAAAAAGTTAAAAAAGAAGAAAGATTATCAAGCATCATGGGAGAATAGTGATTCCTCTTCCTCTAACGAAGAAGAAACCACTGAACATTCCAACATTTGTTTTATGGCTCAAGAAGAAGATGAGGCACAATATACTGAACTCTTAGATGCATTTCATGAGTTGTATAATGATCTTAAGAATGAAAAGATGAAAAATAAATTTTTATCAAAGAAAAATAAAAGACTCATCAAAGAAAATTCTGTTTATGTTTCTCACATCTCTTCTGTAAATTCTCAAAAGGATGACTTTGAAAAAGTTATATTATCTTTAAAAAAGGATAATGAGAATTTTTTAAAAGAGAATATTTTGTTTAAAAGAGAAACTATATGTTTAAATGAAAGAATTTCTGTTTTAGATAAAGACTTGACAAGTTTCAAAGATAAATATGAAGAACTTTTGAATAAAGTGACAAAGTTTACAAAGGAAAAGAAAATTTAAATGATATATTGTCATATCAAAATGTTTCATATAATCATTTTGGACTTGAATTTTCAAAACATAAGCATATTGGTCTTAGTTGTTCAAAAAATAATGTCTACAAAAAGAATAATGATAATTCTCTTGTTAAGAAGACCATGAAATCAAAGTTTAAATATATTTAGATTTCTAAAAATCTAAATAATATAGATAAAAATGCTTTTATTGCATCATATATATCTCATATATGTAATTCATGCAATTATGTTTATACTAGCAGATGGAAACAAAATTAAAATTGGGTTTGAATTTCTAAAGGTTAATATTTTAATCATGTTATGATTGGTGCCATTAACAATGTTTTATCTTATGGGTACCATACAAAGAAAAGAGAATACCTGATGATATAAGTTATTTCTAACATTTGAAAATATATCATATGTATCCTATGTTTCAGGGGAGAACACTTGTTATATATATAAATATTTTTTTGTTATAACTTATTTTCTGCAGGGGGAGTTTCTCTATAGGGGAAGCTTGTGCATACACACATTGTCATCATCAAAAAGGGGGAGAATATTAGAACTTATCATGATAACAAATGTAATTTGTACTATTTTTATTTATTTTTAGATATTTGTTAAAAGTCTTGATCACACACACAAAATAGTTCTATTAGTGGATTTTATCCTTCCTATAGTCGATAATAAGATTGCTAGTCGACTTATCAAAGTCCTATAGTCGACTAAGTCCTGTTATGAAAAGATATCAACTTTCTGTTTCTTGACAGTTAGCATCATTAGTCGACATATCAACATTACTAGTAGACTAATCCATGTTGCAATCAACTAATTATTTCTTCTGGTCGACTAACAGTAGTTTCCAGAGACTTACATATCTGTATCATATATTTATAGGCGACTTATCCCTTTTGCTAGTCGACTAGCCCAGTCAAAAATGCCTACCCTAGTCGACTACCCTCCATTCCCTAGTCGACTTATAACAGTTTCTGACTGTTAACAGTTATTGATTTTCTGGTGTTTATCTAATATTTTAATATTCAAATTTGTCCTAATAACTGCCTTAACTGACCATTGATTTCAGTTATAAATAGGGATGTTATCCTAGGCTAAAGACACCAATTAAAATCTTAGTTTTCTATCCAAAAACTCTGATCAAAATTCTATTTTTAGAAAACTGGTTTTACTTTCTGTTCTTCATACAAATTCCAATCCTCTAGTCAAGAATTCTGAGAGTTCACCTATAAGAGTGCTTGTTCACGATCACATACAAGTCTCAAGGCTTATAAGATTGATTGTAATCACTCAAAGAGAAATATTGTACAAGAGCGTCTTCTTAGTGTAGAAGAGAAGTTGTACAAGGTATTATTATCTTCTTGGTGTAAGAAGTGTTGTAAGGATTTGGAGGAAAGGTTATTTGTCAAGTAGTGTACAATGTGATAGTTTTGGGTGTACAAAATCAAGGATAAGAAAAATCTCAAGCGGGTTTCTTGGGGACTGGATGTAGGTCACGAGGACCGAACCAGGATAAAATCTCTTGTGTTTGTGTTTCCATAATTTCTGAGATTTATTTTCTTTCTTGCAAGTTATTTTATTTAACGCTAATTATCTTTGTTCTAGTGTTGTGTTGACATTTTATTTTTGATCCTACAATGTCAAATATGCATGATAAGTATAAGTTGGGATTTTTTTTTTTTTGGCAAGTGTTCTTTGTCCAGGGTTGCCAACTTCGGACAAAGATATTTAATTTTTTTTCTAGATTTTTGCTTTGTCTGGAGTTGTCAATCCAGACAAAGAACACTTAGGCAAAAAAAAACCCAAGTGTTCTTTGTCCGGCTTGCCAATCCCAGACAAAGCAAAATGTAAAAAATAAAAATAAAATGGCCTTTCTGGGTTGCCAACACTGGACAAAGAACAGTTGAGTTAAAATATATATTTTTCATCTGTGATTGCCAACCCAGACGAAAAGAAACTGAGCTCTTACAGCATAGGCGTCTGGCGGGGTGAAATGTCCCGACGTGGCATGTCAAAGATTGGTTTTAAGAAATATTTTCGAGAGAGGTCAATTTTTCAAAATATATTTAAAAAATATTCTGAAAATTGCCCAAGAATGAAAGATATAGCCTTAGAATATCCTAAGTGTCGAACTAAATACTTCATGAAAAAAACACTTTACAAATAATCTAGAAAATATGAAAATTTACCCTTGATGTTGCTCTTTTCAATCTTCTCTCTTGATCTAGCCAAGTTGAACTTTGAGGTAGCTTAAATTAGATCTTGGACTCTGATACCCAACTACTTTCACACTGGTTGAGCTCATTCCATCCATCCTACAATATATGCGTCTAAACCTATCTCATAAGACACGATATTAAGCAACACGATTAGTACCAGTTTGATTGGTTTATTAATCATCAAAATAATGAGATTCACAATTTTTTTTGCAAGACAATCTGCTACGTCAACTAAGACTGCAAGATGCTCCTAGAGACTTATACTCATCATATATATAGTAGTTATATACTTTAACATATATGTTTTCCTTTTCCCAAAGTATATGTACTTATTTTTGGGAAAAAAGGTTCATAATCTGGACTCGAGTTTGAGACTTTACGCAAGCCATTTACTTAAACATTGCAGTGGCATATATTGAAAGTACACCTAGAGGGGGGGGTGAATAGGTGTAAGGCTAATCTAATGACAAATAATGCAGAATTTAAAAACTAATTGCAATACACTTAGTGTAACCAAAGAGTGTAGCCGAATTTCCGGTTAAAGGGCTCTAGATTATCTCCTCTAAATTCCTCTAAATAAGAGTTTAGATGCTATTTGAAGCTCTCTTGGTTGAACACAAGTATGGACACACACAAGCAAGACCAAGCATATAAGTATGAATGAACAATATGAATCAATGCAAGGTAAATAAGAGAGAGTTTAGAGATAGTGGATCAATCGCAAACACCGAGATATGTTTCGAGGTTCGAGTACCCAGCTCTACGTCCCCACCTTTACACAGCAGGATTTCCATAATAGCGTCCACACAGGACTTCTCACATAGGGAACCTCCACTGAGAATTTGGCGAAATATAACTAGGAGTACACAACTCCTCTCTCAAACACCAACAACCTCTACACAAGAGGCTAGGCACAAAGCCAAAGCAAAAGAAAAGGTTTACAACACTTGGTTGTTTCAACAAACCACAAACCAAATTTTCTCACTAAACAAGATCCTATAGATAGGATAGATATGATAACTCAAGTGTGAGAAAATAAAGTGTTTAGGACAAAGAAAAATGCTTGGGAAAATCTCCAAAAATTTAGATCAAAAACCAATTCCCAAAAGACTCTATTTTCTTTAAAATTCCAACACTTTAAAAACAAATAACGATTGATCTTTTAAACCCAAAAACTCTTCTGAAAAATACTTGAAAGATGTAAATTTTTCTCTCTTGAAATCTTGGTGAAATCAGCTCACGAAGTGGGTATGTATAGACCCACAAAAATTCTGCCCGTTGCAATCTAGAAAAGCCAGATTGCCCTTTGGGTCAACCGGCCGGTCGACCGGCCAACAGTCATTTTTTCTGACCGTTGTGCCTCCGGCCGACCGCCCAGTTGACTGGGCCAAAGCGCACGGTCGACCGCCCGGTTGACCGGCCCCCACACGAGAGTGAGGTGATCTCAGTCGGTCGACCGGCCAAACCACTTGGCCTTTGTGCACGTCCCGTGCACATCGGTCGACCGTCCGGTCGGCCGCCAGTGTATTCAGGGCAGGATTTTGGGAATTTAAACTTAGTGATTTTACCTTCAAATAAATTCCAAAAAATCACATAAATTTCACAAAAATACGTTCTTATAAGATTTTTGAAATACAAATATGTGTGATAAAAATTCAACACATATTTTAAACAATTTGAACCATTTTTGTGATATTGAAATTTTGCCTTAAACCAAAATCCGTATTTTTCAAAACTTGAATTTTTGAAATGGAAAACAGTTTTCTCCAAAACTGATGTAAATACAAAAACATGATATTGAAACAAATTTGAAGCATATTGTATATGGATTGAATCTAATATACATGAAAGATATTATATCTATGTTTTTCACATTAAATACAAAAATAAGTTTTGTTTAAATACAAAACTCCAAACACATGAATAGGCTTTTCAAAATAAGTTTTTCTAAGTATATGAAGCATAGATGTATATAGATAAAATATAATATACATTAAAACTTGTAAACTTGTTTTGATTCTATATATTCATGAAAACCATATATTAGAACTAGAAATTCAAAAATCGGTTAAACCGAAAATAAAACATGATGCTTTAAAATAAGTGTGTGTATGTGAACTTGAGCATATCAACACTATCTAATCTTTACAATGATCTAAAAATAATCTTAGACTAAACAAACCGATGTCTTCTTGTAGAACTCCTTCTCCAAGTTGACTCGATCCAAACGCGATCCAACGAGCTTGACTCTAACCGAGTGCTAGATACGATCTTGACGCGCGAGCTCTTGAATCACCATGTGTTAGCTCCAAAACTCCTTTGTTTAAGCTAATCACCTACTAATATCTTGATCAAATATCTGAAACTAAATATCACAAGATTATTAGTAAACAATAACTACATGAGTTAATCATCATCAAAACTAGAGTGAAGGGCCTCTGGGCTAATATATACATTATCTGCATTAGTGTTTTTCTATGTATGACCGCATATAACTGTATATATTACAATTTTTTTATATTATTGGTGTTTTTCTAAGAAAAACTTCATGGCATTTTTTAAGGTCATATTTTAAACTGATGCCAAGTTCAAACAAAGGAAATGTACAATCCTTTTTTAATAAATGAGTTGCTAATAAAAATTTCGTTGATGTTTAAATAAATCTTCACATAAAAGTGTGGTGAGTAAACAATTTATTCTTTAAATGGAGCCTACCACACTAGTACAGAATACATTTTTAATGATGGTTAAAAATCAACTTTAAATAGAGTTTTACAACCGACTTGTATGTTGGAGTCGTGATATCTCTAAAAATATGATGATGGTTTTCAACTGTCGTCATATAGGGGAATAGCCAGTTTCATATTAAAACCGACATCAAAAATTGACTTTTAGCGCCAGTTTTGAAAAGAACCGGCATTAAAAGTCTCAATTTTAATGCTGGTTCTTGTAAAAACTGGCGTTAAAAGTCTGACTTTTATGAACTGGCATTAAAAGTGACTTTTAATGCTGATTTTTTAGAGAAGCGACATTAAAAGTGAATTTAACGTCAGTTCTTTTCAAAACCAGCATTAAAAGTTATTTTTTTTAAATTCGCAGAGGGAGCAGCTCAACAAAGAGATGCACTCTCAACAGAGAGCAAAAACAGAGAGCTGCTTTCTGTTGCTGCTCTCTGTTCTAAAAAAACAGAGAGTTGCTCTCAAGAATAATGACACGTGTCGACAAGAATGTATAAAGAATAATGATTCATTCTCAAGAACAATGAACAATCCAACATATATACACAAAAAATTAGATTCATTCTAATTTCTTAAAAAAATTGACAGCATCTCCTCTATAATAAGGAGTCTGTCCTGACACAATTATCCAATCAGTGCACATGGCCTAAAATCATTCACACGCATATATATATATAATCATCCCACGCAGTAGAGCGATATCTGAATCCTCACCATGCTGCATGGTCGTCCCTCGTGCGTCACCGTCTAGTCGGTCTCACTCGGAGCCGTCTCATAGCTAGTGTTAAATACCTAACAAAAGATGATGAAAATATTAAACAAGTGTATATCACAAATATGAAACATGAAACAAGCACATATCACAATATATAAAATTCTAAAAATACTTACTACTAAGCATGCTCTAGAATGAATTCTGCTCATTCTTTATAAATTTCATCCACTTCATCATTTGTGTATACTTTTTTTTATTATACTGCGAAGATATTAAAATTAATATCATGTTTAGTTTAATATTAACAAAAATAAAAAGTAACTTTTTTGTCAAATGATTATACATGTATTAGAATAGGATTCCATTGAGATTCAGCGATATCCCACATAAATCGCATCACGTAGTATCCGCACACCACGCTATCCGGTTGACGAGGACAATACAAAAATTAAATTAATAAGATACAACTTAAACAATGTTAATTTTTAAAAAATATCAAATACTAAAAGAAAATTACCTTAATAAACCTCTATGTAGAATGCATACTCATAGACCCCACAATTTGATTACTATTTGTGATAAACATAACCACAACTCTTTTCATAAAACAAACAAGAATATTAATAAAAAAATTTAAATATACTAGAGCTAATGAGGTAGATATAAGTAATAAACACTCACGTATTAATCATATCAACAATCTCACGTCGCGACTCCTAATGTAAGGAGTCCAACCGATATACAATAGTGTTGTGTGGGTCAATTACACACAACATCCAATATAAAGTATAAGAAAAATTGGTATGAAGTTGAATTAAAACAAAAATTAAATTTTATTATTAAACTTGAGTACTTACCCCATATTCAATGGTGCAAAATACAAACGACCGCGCTGGCATCCTTCCATTGTATTCACGATAAACACAGTTTTTCCCTTTCAACCACGCCAAAGCATCATAAACATATACGATATTATATGGACATATAAAATCATACATACTACTGATGCCTATACGATTACGCATCTGATATAAAAACCTAAAACAAAAATTAAAATAACAATTAAAAAATCAAAAAATATTTAATTCACATAAATTAATAAAATTAATTAGTGACTTAATATATACAGTGATGCATGCTACTATTATATCCTCTTTACCTGCGAACTGCAAAATATCACTGCGTTCGAGGCTTACGGGAGGAATGTATCCAAGAATAATAGGAGGCATTTTTATATCGATGATGTCATCAGTTCTCATCCTCTTTCCTAAAATACCCACTATCTTTATTTGCTTGCGGATACTTTTATTTTCTGCCCTTTAAAATGGTTAGTTGACTGACTGTTTTGTGGGATGGCTCGCCGCTGGATGTGCCACAGCCTTCCCTTTAACTATTTCATGTCATGATACAATATTATAATTAGTCATTAGTAAATTTTTAATTTAAAAATAGAACTTGTACTTTTATTTTGATAACATACCTAGGCATGCAAAGAAACAAGTCCTACTGGCCACGAAATAAAAGAACCAACAGGATCATCAATGATGATCATCTCTTCGGTTGGATATGATAGATATACATTAATATCCAATGGCCCTATAATGCTTACGTTAACATTATCAGATCCAAGTGCGTGACCATGATGCCCTTGACCATTGGTATTGTACACTCTTCCATGAGCCACAATAGTTGTCATCCCATTAACTCTAATGGCCAAATCACAGGAAGAAATCTATATTATAACATAAATAATAATAAGCATGATACTAACACAAAGGGTCGATAACCAATTAAATTACAAGGTAATATTATCTTTAAAATTTGGGATAAATTTATTAACACCGAGAAAGAATCGTACCCACTATTCGGCGGAGGATAAGCAGGTTGCACATAATAGGATGAAGGACTGTACTGCTCATAATAGAACGGTAGAGATTGAGAAGACCTTTGGAGCTGTTGTCTCACTGTCTCTATAAACTTTGAGAGCATTTTCTTCACCCAGACATCCATCAACCTTTTCACCTCATCACTTGATGCAGATGATCGATGTCCACTAGGTTGAAAGTAGCTAGTAATAGTGGCCCCATATCTGGTGCATCTACCATGACTGGGGTGCTCGGGACCTAGCATCATGCCTAATATGTCATTCATCCCTTGTGGATGAATTTCTCCCTGCGACACTGACTCAGCAAGGGAATCCTAAGAAAAAAGATTATAATGTTAACACTTAGAAAAGTAAAAAAAATGTTTTGCCAGTAGTATCCTAATAGTTCATTTTAAATTAAAGCACTTACAATTCTATTTGCAATTTGTTCTGCTTCTTCATTGATATATGAATCATCTTTTTTAAGCCTAGAAGCTTTCCACAATTCATGCCGAGGAATTGACATGACTGTTGAATCACCCTCTGGTGATTTTTGAGGAATCTGTTGTATAAAATAACATACAAGATATCAGTAATAATCTATATGTAAATATTAAAAATAACAACAAAAATTATGTGCTTACCAGATCTTGTTCTAGATGCCCATATTCTTTGTGTGATATCAAATGCAGGTATTTAAATTTCTTTTGAAGTTCCTTTTTTTTTGACTTTCGGCCTATTAAAAAATCATTTAATAAGTTATCCAAACATTATTTGAAATTATTTTGTGTTAGAAATTATTTTGTGTTAATTTAAAACTCTGCAGTTGTATGTGATACTACCAAGTTGTCCCAAACTTTTTACTCAATAAAATCATATTTTGGTGGTGGACTCTCAATTAAACATTTGCTAATGTAACGCCTTGTCAAATTATTTTTGAAATTTTTTCATTTTTTCCAGCGTCTTTTAAAATATTTTTCTTCTAGTACCTTCTATTTCAAATATAATCTGTAATATGTAACAAAATTTTTAGAAAAGACAGACATAAATTAGTTAATCGGCCTAGTAAAAAATTACAGTTATAAACTTTTTTTTTACCAAAATATCATCCCAAAGCTTATTCTTCAACTCGTTGGGAACCGAATGCTAATTAGAAATGTTAGTAGGACATTGTCACGAGTGACACATCCAATATAACTTTCTAATTTCTCTCTATTCTTACTATGAGGAATATTTGTATTGTTGAATTCCACTGCAAGTTGTACACCCCGAGATCTCAATGAGAATTGCTCTCTCATACGAGTATGTCCACGAGTCATCTTCCGTAGGCGCATTATTCACAGCCTCCAATAACGATGTGACACAAGCAAGAACCTCCGGGTACCAAGATATACTGTCTTTCTCCCATGCCTTAATTGAACGGAAAATGTGTCTTCTGTACATTTAGGATCACTTTGTGTCCTTTCACACTGTACCCCGACAATACCATATGCTGAAAAATCATTAATTGTCCAAAGTAATGTAGTTCAAAGTGTGAAAAGTTCTTGACGATATGCATCAAATAGAATAACCCTTCCTCCCACATTATCTTTAGGTTCTCAATAATAGGTGCCAAATAAACATCTATATCATTTTTCGGCTGTCTGGGCCCCGATATCAGTAATGACATTATAAGAAAGTTGCGCTCATGCACAAGCATAGAGAACGATTATAAATAGTTAACACAACTTGTCATGTACTGTGTGTGTTGCTCATGTTACCATGTAAATTCATTCCATCAGTCAAATAACCTGTCCGAAGATTCTTTGCATCACTCTCAAATTCAAAATTTTTCATTAATTATATTCCATTATGGAGAATTGTTGGCCCAAAGGCCTTCCACTCTAGTTTTGATGATGATTAACTCATGTAATTATGTATACTAATTATCTTGTGATTTTAGTTTCAGATCATTAATCAAGATATTAGATGGTTTGGAAGCTTTCACATGGTGATTCAAGAGCCCGGGCGTCAAAGATGATATCTAGCACTCATTGGAGTCAAGCTCGGTGAATCACGGTTTGGATCGAGTCGGCTTGGAGACGGCGCTCTACAAGAAGACATCGGTACCTTAGTTTAGTTTTGTGTTTAGATCTAAATTGTAAAGATTAGGATAGTATGATATGCTCAAGTTCACAACACACACAGGTTTCATGTTTTGAATATTGGTTTTCAGTTTTTCTGTTTTTGGTTTAACCGATCTTGGTTTCATGAATAGATAGATCAAAACAAGTTTAAATGGTTTATTGTATATTAGATTTGTTCTATATACGTGCATGCTTAACTTCCTAGACAAACTTAGTTTTGAATTACTTATTCATGTATTTTATGTTTTGGTATTTCTAACAAAACATATTTTGGAATTAAAGTCAAAAACATGGATATATATATGTTTCATGTATATAGGATTATATCCATATACATCATGCCTAAATGTTGTTTAATATCATGTTTTTGTATTCAGATGAGTTTTGGACAAAACGTATTTTTCTATTCAAAAATCCAAGTTTTAGAAAATACAGTTTTTGGTTTTTGGCAATTTTTGTATATCACAAAAATAGTCCAAAATGCTTGATATTTGAGTTGAAATTTTTATTACATGTTTGTATATCAATGTAAAATGATAAAACTATTTTTGTGAATTTTTAGAGGTTTTATGAGAATTTATTGGATAATAAAAACCTTAGTTTTTCAGCCCAGTTTAGCTGCTGTCAGGCTAGGTCGGTCGACCGCACCAAGTAGCCGGTCGACCGTAACGGTCGACCGACGTGCACGGATACGTGCACGCTGGCTGCCCCATAAGCCGGTCGACCGCACGGTCGACCGACTGAGAGCAGGTTGCTCTCTGTTTGCTCCCGGTCGACCGAGCGGTCGACCGGCCAGAGAGCCGTTGCTCTCTGGTTCTGGGGCCGGTCGACCGCCTGGTCGACCGGTAGCTGCCAGCGGTCAAAATGTGACCGTTGGTCGGTCGACCGAGCGGTCGACCGGTAGTTCAGTTTTGGCAGTTTCTGCTGCCAACGGCTATAATTTTCTGGGGGCTATAAATACCCCATTGGAAAGAGGTTTTCTCCAAGATTTTTGGTGCTAATTTTTCCTGACTCTCTAGTGTTTTCACAGCAATCAAAAGAAGTTTTTGAGCTTTAAATTGAACAATCTATTTGGTGTTTTTGCTAGGGTTTGGAAAATCAAAGAAAAGGGTTTTTGGGAAAAGTGATTGATTCAACTTCTTCATCTTGTTTTCTAGTTTTTCCCAAGGATTTTCTTTGAGTTTTTGATTTCCATTCCTTTGGTTTTCTCCACACTTGAGCTACATCTACTATCTTATTCTATAGGATTTTTGTGTGGGAAAAGAGATTGTTTGTGGTTGATTGTTAGACCACCAAGTTGTAAACCCTATCTTAGCTTGGCTTTGTGCCTTTCCCACATTGTGTTGAGGAGGTTGTGCTATTGGGTTGTATCCCTCAAGTTGTGAGGTGATCCTTGTATTGCTTTGTGCTAATCCCTCAAGTTGTGAGGTGATTGTTTGTTGGCTTGGTGCTTTGCCTCAAGGAGAAGGTAGTGTTTGTAAGGAGAGGAGTTGGGTACTCCTTGTGATTGTATTGCCCCAAATCCTCGGTGGAGGTTCCCTTTGTGGGAGTCCTGTGTGGACAAGCTAGTGGAGTTGAAATTCTTCTGTGTGAAGGCGGGGATGTAGAGCTGGGTGCTCGAACCTCGAAATATATCTTGTTGTTTGCGCTTGATCCCTTGACTCTTACTCTATCTCTCTCTCTTTACTTTGTGCCTTGCATCATTTCATATTGTGCATTCATACTTATATGCTTGGCTTGGTTGTGTGTGCATCACTTGTTGGTTGCACTTAAGTGTAAATTGCAATTAAGTTTTCAAATTCCGCATTTAGTTCACTAGATTAGCATTATCATCTATTCACCCCCCCTCTAGGTGATTTCAATTAGTATCAGAGCCTACGCTCCTGATATTTAGGTTTAACCACCTAGGAGTGAGATCTTGGTTTGCTAATCTTCATTTGCATTTTTCATTTGCACACATTTAGTTTGCACTCATGGATAGCCCTCCTATGTTTGATTTTTCTAGACATGATATTTGGATGGCCAAGATGACTAGTCATTTAAAAAGCCTAGGACATCTAGTTTATCAAGCCACTACTCAAGAATCCTACCCAAATATTAGCAAGCATAAAAAGGCAAATGCATTAGCACTTAAAATACTTAGAGCATCTCTTAATGAAGATCTTTTACCTGTGTTTGCTCATTATGATTCGACTTTTGCAGTTTGGAGCATATTGACTTCTCCCGAGCTACCAAGGATTATCAACAAGTTGAGAAAATTTAGGAGAGACAAGTCCGACGAGCATTGCCTCATGGTCCAAGGGAAAGACTCCCTTGAGGTACAATCAGATTCTCATCTAGATGATAGCTCTAGTTCATATTGCTATGGGTGTTTTGAAGTTCAAAATTTAAATGTAGAACTTGCCTCAAAGCTTGAAAATTTTGTGGAAAAACATGACCTTTTGAAAAAGAAACATTTTGAATTAAAAGAAGAAATGAAGGATTTGTGCTCAACTTTTGAATTAGTTTTGCAAGAGAAGGAAGAGATTACTAGTGAACGTGACTCACTAAGATCTCAACTAGACCTTACCCTAAAAGAGATTGATGTTTTGAAAAGAAAAAATGATTGTGATGATGTTGTGAAAAACAATGAGGTTTTATCTTCTAAATTAGATTTTGTTTTAAAAGATAACCTTGTTTTGAAAAATGAAATTGATTTCATTACAAAAGAATTGGAATTAGTTTTAAAGAATAATGAATCTTTAAAAATTGATATAGATTCTCATGTTTGCCATGCTAGTGTAGCTTCACCTAGCACATCTATTGCATGCTCCACTTTATCTTCTTGTATTGAAAATGATATAAATATTTTGAAGAAAAGTGTAGATTGTTTGGGCTCCACTTTGAGCCAATGTACTTTAAATCATACACGCTTGGAAACCTTGGTTCGTAAGAAACAATGACCATCTTTGCATGCACACCATACACGGCATACACATGCTCATCACGATCACAATCTTCACACTATGTATGCTCATGTGTACACGTGTACACATTGTGATCGAAAAGGCCATCTTGCTAGATTTTGCTATGATCGTTTACATGATGAAAATTTAGCATGTAATCTTGTTTGGGTTAAGAAAGATACTAACCCCCGTGGACCCAAAAGAAAATGGGTACCAAAGACCATCCCTTTGATTTTTAATGTAGGTGTGGGCTCTCGCATCACGTGAGAGTATTGGTGCCTTGAAGTGGATGCGTTCCGTGCTTAAAGAAAATAATTCGGATGCATCACTTTCAAGGGGAGTTTGGTGGAGAGGACCACCATTGGTTTGGAGAACTAGAGAGGTGCCTTCATCGGTTTTGGTATCAATCTCTAACTCCCATTTATATTTGCATGTTTTTCATGTTCATTAATCTATAGCATGCCATGTTTTATTATTCATTATGTTTATGCCATGTTCATTAGATTAGTGATATACATGTTTAGTTATTTGAGACACTTCATGTTTTATATGGATCTATATCTATGTGTTCTCACTTTATTTTTAACTAATATGTATGCTCTAGATTTAATGCACATGCATATACATAATGTTCATATGAATATTTATGATGTTTTGTTTTGATGCATCATGTTTTGATTAGTATGATAAAATGATTATTAGACCATTGACATGCATATATAGCTTTTGAGATCACCCATGTTTAGATGGACCCATATTTTGTGCTCTCACCATTTGTTTAGCTATTATGTATTTCATAGCTCTAATAGCATGTGGATTTACATAATGATCGTATTTATGTTTTATCATGTTGATTTATGTCCCGTTTTATGCTACATGATTTGATTACTTGTTTAGATGTTAGTTTTCATTAAAACTAGGATTTATACTTGTACATATAGTGGGCCACAAATAAATCTTTATATATGTTTGTGCTTGGATGCCTATTTGTACCCATTAGATGTTCTAGTATAGTCTAGTTTTGATGATTCATGCATTTTAAACTTGTATTCCTATTTTGGACATGTTTTTTATGATCATGTGTTTTCACTTAATGTATATGTCTACTTTGCCAAACCTTAAGATATACATGTATACCCCTTATTTGCTTTTCATGCAAATCTGTATATATGGACTCAAATTGTGTTTAGGGATGTGTATGTATATTTCTTGTGTTGACAAACCATACATATGCCTTGAAGTATAGATTGTTTTATTGAAAATTTTAGTGTTTCATGTTTTCTTGCTTTAAAGGAATTCAAATTGAGCTAAAATGAATATTTTTTTGATTGTGTGTTTCACATTACACTTGTTCACTCACTTTATGTTTCTCATGATTGTGTTTTCATGAGTATGATATGGGCTTTATGGACTTTGAGTGTTTAGTGCCATGTGATTTACATGTGTTTCATGGAAAACATTTTGTATTATTCCTTACTTGAAGGATTTCGTACTAGTTTACTATTTTTTCATTTAACTAGTTCGTATTCTTCAATTGGAAGAGTTTTTCAAACATTCTATATTTTCAAAACCTATTTTTGAAAACCCTACCTTCTACGGGTGGTTGGTTGGGAGATCATGCACATGTATGCTTTATAGTGAAAATCTTTTAAACTTGAACATGATTAGGAGGATAGGAATATGAGATATACACTTGATCTTATTGTTGTTTCAATTGGTATCATTGGATTCTTTCAATTGGTATCAATATTGACATTTCTTGTATACTAATATATTTGTATGTATGTATGCTTTAATTTCAAATAATATCAATTTCGATTGGTATTCAATTTTCATACATATATGTGTTTAATTTGTGCTTCCTATATTTCCTATATTGTCAAGCACAAATCTTGTTTATGCTAAAGCTTGAGTTTCAACTTTGTTTCAATTGATTAATTTTCAATTGGTATCCATATACAAGCTTTATCATAGTTTTAATTGGTATTTCATAAAGGAGGAGAAAATCTTATATTTCATCTTTCAATTGGTGTTCCACTCCCTTGCTTTATGATAGAAAATAATAATTTCAATTGCTTTATGATTGAAAATTTTCAAATTGGTATCTTATGCTTTAAAGAATAATAATTTCAATTGGTATCAAGATTTATGTTTAAAAAAAAATTCAAAATTTGTAATGTTTATTTTCAATTGGTATCAAGATTGTTTATTTACAATTGGTATATTATTTGTTTACTTATCAATTGGTATCAAGATTTTTTTTGTTTTTCAATTGGTATAGTTTCACTTTTAAATTGGTATCAATATGCACTTCATTGACACATTTTTAATTGGTATCATATTTGTATTGACCCCTTATTGACATTGTTTTTGTTTTAGACAAAAAGGGGGAGAACATTTTTTTGTGTGTTTTAACCCTTTATCGGTTCTTTGTTTTGAACAAAAAGGGGAGAAGAATATGTTTTTATTAGTTTTGTTTTTAACCCCTTTGTTGATGATTGACAAAACGGGGGAGAATTCTTTGTGAGCTTAACGTGCATATAAACTACAAATTCTTATATATGCATGATTGGTACATGTTTTATATGCATGTTTTGTATGCATGTTTTATGTTTTTATTAAAGGTCAATTGGTATTAAGAACATTAATTAAAGAAACATGTTTATTTTTGGTATCATTAGTTTTGTTTTGCAATTGGTATCAAACAAGAGTTTTTGTTTTGAATATATATTTGTTTTATTTAATTGATATCAAGAGCATGTTTCATATGCATATTCATTTGGTGTCAAGAGCCTTGTTTATATGCATTTTATTGTTTTATGCATGTTTATGCATTTTCATGTTTTAGTATTCATTGCATATATTTATTGTTTATCCCTATGCATGAGTTAAGGGGGAGCTTCTTTGAAGCTTTACTTTAATCCATGCATATATAACTCCATGAGTTTTGTCATCATCAAAAAGGGGGAGATTGTTGGCCCAAAGGCCTTCCACTCTAGTTTTGATGATGATTAACTCATGTAGTTATGTGTACTAATTATCTTGTGATTTTAGTTTCAGATCATTAATCAAGATATTAGATGGTTTGAAAGTTTTCACATGGTGATTCAAGAGCCCGGGCGTCAAAGATGATATCTAGCACTCATTGGAGTCAAGCTCGGTGAATCACAGTTTGGATCGAGTCGGCTTGGAGACGGCGCTCTATAAGAAGACATCGGTACCTTAGTTTAGTTTTGTGTTTAGATCCAAATTGTAAAGATTAGAATAGTATGATATGCTCAAGTTCACAACACACACACACGTTTCATGTTTTGAATATTGGTTTTCGGTTTTTCCGTTTTTGGTTTAACCGATCTTGGTTTCATGAATAGATAGATCAAAACAAGTTTAAATGGTTTATTGTATATTAGATTTGTTCTATATACATGCATGCTTAACTTTCTAGACAAACTTAGTTTTGAATTACTTATTCATGTATTTTATGTTTTGGTATTTCTAACAAAACATATTTTGGAATTAAAGTCAAAAACATGGATATATGTATGTTTCATGTATATAGGATTATATCCATATGCATCATGCCTAAATGTTGTTTAATATCATGTTTTTGTATTTGGATGAGTTTTGGACAAAACGTATTTTTCTATTCAAAAATTCAAGTTTTAGAAAATACGATTTTTGGTTTTTGGCAATTTTTCTATATCACAAAATAGTCCAAAATGCTTGATATTTGAGTTGAAATTTTTATTACATGTTTGTATATCAATATAAAATGATAAAACTATTTTTGTAGATTTTTAGAGGTTTTATGGGAATTTATTGGATAATAAAAACCTTAGTTTTTCAGCCCAGTTCAGCTGCTGCCAGGCTAGGTCGGTCGACCGGACGGTCGACCGCACAAAGTAGCCGGTCGACCGTAACGGTCGACCGACGTGCACGGATACGTGCACGCGGGCTGCCCCATAAGCCGGTCGACCGCACGGTCGACCGACTGAGAGCAGGTTGCTCTCTGTTTGCTCCTGGTCGACCGAGCGGTCGACCGGCCAGAGAGTCGTTACTCTCTGGTTCTGGGGCCGGTCGACCGCCCGGTCGACCGGTAGCTGCCAGCGGTCAAAATGTGACAGTTGGCCGGTCGACCGAGCGGTCGACCGGTAGTTCAGTTTTGGCAGTTTCTGCTGCCAACGGCCATAATTTTCTGGGGGCTATAAATACCCCATTGGAAAGAGGTTTTCTCCAAGATTTTTTGTGCTAATTTTTCCTGACTCTCTAGTATTTTCACAGCAATCAAAAGAAGTTTTTGAGCTTTAAATTGAACAATCTATTTGGTGTTTTTGCTAGGGTTTGGAAAATCAAAGAAAAGAGTTTTTGGGAAAAGTGATTGATTCAACTTCTTCATCTTGTTTTCTAGTTTTTCCCAAGGATTTTCTTTGAGTTTTTGATTTCCATTCCTTTGGTTTTCTTCACACTTGAGCTACATCTACTATCTTATTCTATAGGATTTTTGTGTGGGAAAAGAGATTGTTTGTGGTTGATTGTTAGACCACCAAGTTGTAAACCCTATCTTAGCTTGGCTTTGTGCCTTTCCCACATTGGGTTGAGGAGGTTGTGCTATTGGGTTGTATCCCTCAAGTTGTGAGGTGATCCTTGTATTGCTTTGTGCTAATCCCTCAAGTTGTGAGGTGATTGTTTGATGGCTTGGTGCTTTGCCTCAAGGAGGAGGTAGTGTTTGTAAGGAGAGGAGTTGGGTACTCCTTGTGATTGTATTGCTCCAAATTCTCGGTGGAGGTTCCCTTTGTGGGAGTCCTGTGTGGACAAGCTAGTGGAGTTGAAATCCTTCTGTGTGAAGGCGGGGATGTAGAGCTGGGTGCTCGAACCTCGAAACATATCTTATTGTTTGCGCTTATTCCCTTGACTCTTACTCTATCTCTCTCTCTTTTTACTTTGTGCCTTACATCATTTCATATTGTGCATTCATACTTATATGCTTGGCTTGGTTGTGTGTGTATCACTTGTTGGTTGCACTTAAGTGTAAATTGCAATTAAGTTTTCAAATTTCGCATTTAGTTCACTAGATTAGCATTATCACCTATTCACCCCCCCTCTAGGTGATTTCAAGAATCAGCCTGATGTCGCAACATACTATCATTAATCCTCCCATCTGAATGACACATCAAGCTTTTCACATGCTCTGCATTCTTAAATAAGCGTTTAAATTTAGGTATTATCAAAAAAATATCATAATATCTTAGCCAGAGATTTGTCATTTTTTTTGTACCGTGACCTTCCAAACATCGAACATTTCTCGAAATGTTCATATCCTTTCAGTATGAAATACAATAATTAGGGCAACCATATATCTTTTCATAATCCAACTCATAGAGCGCATGATTTTCTTGGCCTCGTTTTTGCGATCCAGAAGTTCATTTTTCCTAGGAAGAATATCTTTCAAGAGTTTGAGTAACGATGTAAAACTCTTATCACTCTACCCATTTTCTATTTTCAAATTGTATAATCTCAACACTACAGACAACTTAGTGAATTTAGAGCCAACATATAGAGGTTCTTTTGCATCATTCTTCAAGCAATCGAATAAGTGTGGATAATCCATAAAGTATTCATCTACATGTGCATCATGTCTTCTATTTTATCACTCTCATCACATTTGACTTTCTTCCTTTCATCATATCTTCTATCACTTGAATTAATATGCCTATCCTCTCTTGCACTATCACTGTGTCATATTCATCTTCTATAACTTGTATCAACCCATTAATGAATAAATGATCCCATAATACTTTAACTGTAATTTTATCAAGACAACCACATTTTATGCATGAACAATTAATACGGTTAGGATTGTCTGCATGCTCGGTTAGGATAATCTGCATTCTCAACAACAAAGTTGATAAAGTCCTCTACGCTTTTTTCATATTCGTTACTTAACCGATCAGCACGAATACATTTCTAATCCATCTTTACTATGTCTAGACATAAAAAAAAGAAATTAATTTTCGATAAAATATGACACAACAATTCAAACAAAATTAATTTTTGATCCACAAGGCACACACTGCAAACACACATATGCATCATACACGCACACATCACATACATGCACGCAAGAGCGCACACACAAACATTACACATATGTAAAAACATACACATGAACACACACACACACACATATCGCACAAATCATGACACACATTACACACACGCACATATGAACACACAAACGAACACACACATGTATATTACACACGTAAACACACACATCACACATCACACATACACACAAATTTCAACAATTTAGAACACATTTAGCACCATTTTATTTTACCAATTTAGCATACATCACACATCATGCACACAAACACAAATTTCACTAATTTCACCAATTTAGCATCAAATCAATAATTTCATAATTTTTTCTAAACTAGCTAGCGTTTTTCGACAAATTTCACAAAATTTTCTAAGCTATCTATATAGCATCAAATCAATTTGTTGTAAATTTGTTATTTCACAAAAACAACAATTTCACAAAATATAAGAAAATAAGAAGAGTGATACCTTAAGATTCGCCGGAGGGGCCTTGCCGGAGGGGAGAGAGGGGGCTCGCCGGATGTGGCTCGCCGGAGGTGGCTCGCCACTGCTTGCGCGTGGAGGGGAGGGGGCCGGATTTCTTGGGGGGGAGAGAGAGGGAGATCGAAGCAGGGGAGGCGACGGAGGGGGCTCCGGAGAGGAGGCCAAGAAGGGGGGATTTCTTGGGGGAGAGATAGATCGAGGCGGGGAAGGCTCCGGATAGGCAACAGAGCGTGCTCCGGAGAGGCAGCCGAGGTGGGGATTTCTTGGGGGAGCAAAAATTGGGGCGACGGAGGCTCTAGAGTGGCAGCGAAGGGGGCTCCAGAGAGGCGTCCGAGAGGGGATTTGGGTGGGAGAGATCACGTGAGAGAGAGAGAGAGAGAGAGAGAGGCCGAGTTGGGGGGAGGGATTAAGGCTTTTTATTAAATGTTTTTTGGCTTTAACGCCGATTTTCAGGGAAACCAATTTAACGCTGGTTTTCAGAGAAATCGATTTTAAATCCTAAGATTTAACGCTGGCTTCTTAGAAAGCGGTGTTAAATGTATTTTTGACGTCTTTTTTTTTAAAAAAATCGATGTTATTTTTGTTGGCCCAGAGGCCTTCCACTCTAGTTTTAAAGATAATTAACTCATGTAGTTATAGTTTACTAATAATCTTGTGATATTTATTTTCATATATTTGATCAAGATATTAGTAGGTGATTGGCTTCAACAAAGGTGTTTTTGAGCCTTCATATGGTGATTCAAGAGCTCGAGCGTCAAGTTCACATCTAGTACTCGGATGGAGTCAAGCTCGTTGGATCGCGTTTGGATCGAGTCAACTTGGAGACGGAGTTCTACAAGAAGGCTTCGGTTTGTTTTAGTATAGTTTGTTTAGATCCATTGTAAAGATTAGATAGTGTGATACGCTCAAGTTCACAACACACACACTTGTTTTAAGTTTCATGTTTATTGGTTTTCGGTTTTAGGTTTAACCAATATTGGATTTCATGTCAAAAACATAGATATAATAGCTTTCATGTATATTGGATTTTATCCATATACTATATGCTTAAAAGATGTTTAAATATCATGTTTTTGTATTTACATGTGTTTTGAAAAAAACGGATTTCCATTTTAAAAATTCAAGTTATGGAAAATACAGTTTTTGGTTTAAGACAAATTTTCCATGTCACAAAAATGGTTCAAAATGTTTGTAACATGTTTTGATTTTTACTCAAACATGTTTGTATTTTAAAAATATAACATGAACTGATTTTTGTGGAATTTATGTGTTTTTATAGGATTTAATCAATGATAAAAACCCAAGTTTTTAAGTCCTATATTGGCTGGACTGGCTGACTGTCGGTCGACCGGACTGGTCGACCGGACCGGTGGTCGGTCAACCGACGTGCACAAAGCGTGCACGCAGCCTAGCTGGGGTGGCCGGTCGACCGGGTCGGTCGACCGCCAGAGAGCTCTGCTCTCTGGAAAAGCCTCCGGTCGACCGGCAGAGAGCTCTGCTCTCTGTATCCGGCTTCGGTCGATCGGGCGGTTGACCGGCCAGAGAGCCGTTGCTCTCTGGATCCAGTCCCGGTCGACCGGGCGATCGACCAGAGGGCTCAACGGTCAAGTTTTTGACAGTTGGCCGTCGACCGGCCGGTCGACCGGAAGGGCAAATTGGCCCTTTTCAGCTGCCAACGGGCAGATTTGATATGAGGGTATAAATACTCCATTTCTTGGTTGTTTTCAAAAAGATTTTTAGAGAGCAAATTTTTCATCTTTTCTAGTGTTTTAACACAAGTTTTCAAAAGAGTTTTTAAGCCAAAAGGATTCAACTTTATTTGTTTTCAAGGGTTGGAAAAATCAAAGAAAAATAGAGATTTGGGATATTTGTGTTGTTCTTCATTTCTATCATATTCAAGTTTTTTTCTCAAGTATTTTTCTTTGTTATTTGATTTCCAAACACCTTGATTTCTCACACTTAAGCTATCCATTCTATCATATCTATAGGATCTTTATTTTTGTGAGAAATTTGGTTTGTGGTTGAAAGAGACCACCAAGTTGTAAACCTTCCATCTTCGTGATATCCCTCTAGTAAGAGGTGATTGAGTTGATATCCCTCAAGTGTGAGGTGATTGTGGAAGTGGTGTTTGGCTCCCTCTAGTGAGAGGTGGAGATTGTGTTAGAATCTCTCAAGTGTGAGGTGATCTTTGTTTGGCTTTGTGCCTTGCCTCTAGGTGTAGAGGTGATTTATTTTTGTGCCTTACCTCTAAGTGTAGAGGTTGTATTTGTTGGAGAGAGGAGTTGTGTACTCCCAATTGTATTTGTCCAAATCCTCAGTGGAGGTTCCCTGTGTGGGAAGTCCTGTGTGGACGAGTTAGTGAAAATCCTTCTGTGTGAAGGCGGGGACGTAGAGCTGTGTGCTCGAACCTCGAAACATATCTCGGTGTTTGCGTTTGATCCACTTTCTCTAACTCTCTCTCTTACATTGTGCATTGATTCATATTGTGATTGGTCACTAATGTTGCACATTTATTATCATATTTCCATACTTATTATAGAATAAAATCTGCTTTGTCCTAATTAAATGTTTAATTTATTTGCAGGCCCATTCCTTAAGGAGATGAAGAGAAACAAGCCCAAAAGCCTACCAAATTCTGATTAATTCAGAATAAATTTGAAATGAAGAAATCAGGGCAAAATCTTGGCATATAAGGAAGGTTTAGAAGAATCCTCCCTGAATCAAGATGAAGAAATCAGGGCAAAATCTTGGCATATAAGGAAGGTTGAGAAGAATCCTCCCTGTGGGCAAAATCTTGGTATATAAGGAAGGTTGAGAAGAATCCTCCCTAAATCAAGGCAAAATCTTGGCACATAAGGAAGGTTGAGAAGAATCCTCCCTGAATCAAGCACAATCAAAGGCTGTTTTGTCAACTTTTGAAGAAAAAAACAAGAAAATCAGAAGAAGATACGAGAAATACATCAGACCAGGAGATTCCCCCAATCTTCCTGGGATCTTCTCCTTTAGGTTTTTTGCCTATAAATACTGGTTTTAGCTGAGCAAGGAGGAGAAGGCAGATTAGGATTTAGCCTAGTTTTCATTCTTTGTAGTTTAGGTTTTTCTTTCTTTTTATGTAATTTGTATGTAACTTAGGGTAGAAGAAGATTCATGTAAGTAAGAGAGAGAGGCTGATGTTGAGAGTGACACCGACGATGTACCCTCCTCCTTTCTTCCATTGTCTCTGCAATTAATAAAGGTAAAAGTTCTTTTTATGTTCGTATTTTCTTTTGTTTCGTCTTCCTCTTCTACTTTACCTTGGTTGTTGTTGTTGAGTTTACAAGTGAATTCCAAAGCAAGTATAACTAAGCTATGTGAGAGCCAGCGATAGTTCATGAAGACGTTCTCCTCCTCCAAGATCCGCATCACTTCGTTCTTGCTAGGCTTGACGATATAATGTGCACGGGGACTGAGCTCGAGCTTATGATCTATGCGTTGAACCCCTTCGAAGCAAAGGTAGAACATTCAACGATTTCCAGGTAGGTCATCACTCACCTAGGTAAGTATTTCTTCATCTTCTTTCCTTTCTTTCATTTGTGTAAATTATATCACCACCTCTTCCAACTCTTTTTCCTCCACTTCATTTGTATATATTCGCTTCATTATTTTCTGATTTTTCCACCTTCTTCATCTCTCATTTTCTCTCTAATTTTAACATAACTCGTTTTTCATTTTCACTTCTTAAAAACAGAGAAGAACTCTCGCTTTTCTTCTTAACGGTTTCAATAAAGAACCGTAAAGCTTCCATCGCAAACCCTCCTTGTGGATCACGACCCGCATAGCCACTTGCTATAGCGGAAGAATTGAGCACGTGCACATCTTTATTTCTAAATCTAAAATTCTGTATTTTTTGTGCAGGTTTTACCTCAATCAAATTTTGGCGCCGTTGCCGGGGAGGGTAACATGTTTTTATTGAAATCTGAATTTTTCTTGAAAATTTTTTAGAACTAAAACAAATTTTCTTCTCTGTTGCAGGTTACAGGGCAATCAAAGCAGGAAATTAATATTGCAGTGACATACAAGTGGTATTGGGCCTCTGCTCTAGAAAGCAGAGACCCATTGCCCTCTGAATTGCCGCGTTCCCACAGCAAAAGCCGCGGATCCGCGGCAAGGACGAGTTGACTACTAACAGGTTTTTGCAGGGCTGCTTGCTTTGCAAATTCTAGTTTGCTACAATTCTTTATTTCTTATATGCCATCACAAAAACCTGCTAATAATCAACAGTAAAACATTTGTTGCAAAAGTTAAAAATTGATTAGACGTTTGCATTTTAGGCACGTGTCTTTTCAATTCATTTATATTTACTGTTGAAGAGTGCTGGAGCAAGGTACGTCTGCATTGCATGTAGAATAGGAATCATCTCTTGGTTGATTTTCATCGCTTTGAGTGAATCGTATTTACATATCTTGTACACTTGCACAAATTTATCTTAAGGGCACTAACCCATAACAAGATAAGGTGGGGATTTAATCACCCTTCCTTAGCCCAAAAATCAGATTCCAAGCACTCACTAACCCAATCCTAACTAAAATTGAGTAGACGTTGGCCCTAGGGACATCTCGGACTCAATTAGGAGATTATCCTAAGGGGAAAAATGTTGGAATCTAACTCCTGCAAAATCAGTGTCTAGGAAAGGGATTGAGGGCCGAAAGCCCGAAGGTTGGTGGTTATTTAATTAAGGAACGTCTTTGATGGAAAACCTCCCACCAACCTTGCCCTGACCTGGCTGATTAGCTTGTGGTTAAAGTCTACATTAGACCTCCCGTGGACAGTCTAACCAGTTAGGAGTCGTCTAGGTCCTAAGTCTACCCTAACTTAGGCTAGAATTTTTTTTTTTTGGTTTATTTTTCTTTGTTTGTATTCTATTGTATGATATGGACTATAATAATAATTTTTTCAACTTTCATAATGATCCATATTACACATCGAATTCTTTTTCGGATATTATCAACCCGGCATATCACAACTTTGACCAACCTAGTGTGCCGTATTGGTCTTATCGAATCAATATGACCCATACCCCCCATCGTATGACTATAATTTCCATAACGATTTTAACTCTTCACAGAGTCAGTGGGGATTCACCTACCCCGAGTTAGATTTTCAACCAAATTGTCCTCCTTCTCCACCCAGTCCATATTATGTTCAAGATTCATACTCAGTTCCACCCGTCCAAAATAGGAAACCATCAATTATGAAAATGAGTATGCGTGAGTCCAAACATAAATCCCAAAATCTGATGGACTCACAATTTCACTACCACTTCCAAGACAATTCTTCATCTTTTCATCAAAATAATGAACCTATCAACTATGAAAAGATGCTTGAAGCCTTGACTCAGGCTCAAAACACTCGTAACCGTGACATAGATATGATGGTCGAATCTCTACGTTCCCACCGTCCTGATGTCACTAGCTATTCTGTTAGAGCCGAAGAATCATATAGTTTTGGAAATCAAGATTCCATTTCAGAACAACCATTTGAACTTGCCCAAACTCTAAATTTTGAAAAAGATATTGACAGTTTAGCAAGTTATCCTTTTCCTGAAATAGAACTTGAAAATGAATATGATCCTGAACCCCAACTTAGTGATTCGATTTTACTTCCCGATTCGATTATTACTCCGGTATCTTCACCTGATTTCGATCTTTTCCCGGAGTCAACATTGGATCCTGTACCAATTCATAATGAAATTGAATCACCCATCTTTGAGGATCATATTGAACTTGACCAATTATACACTTTTGAAGATCCTATTGACAATTGGCAAGTTCTCATTTTTATGATATTGAATTCAATGAGATATGTGACCTAGATTCTCAAATTTGTGATCCAGTTCAACTTTCTGAATCAATATTGACTCCTGTTCTATTACCAAACTTGAATAATATTCTAGAGTCGGTTTTGATTCCATCACCTCTCATCCCTGAACTGGAATCACCCATATTAGGTCACATTCCATTGTTGGAAAATACATGTGGACTTGAGTTTCAACTTCTTGACTTGGACCCAATTTCTGAACCTATTTCGACTCCTGAACCTTTACTTGACTTAAGTCACCTTCCTGAGTCGGTATTAGTTCATGTCCTTCCTGAGTCCAAGTCAACTGTTCTATCATTTCATACTCCATTCTGGGACGAGGTGGTTGACAAATTTGACTCTGAAATTAGTTATGGAATATGGAAATTAGATGGGGTTAAATCTTTAATAAAGATCCTTCATGGATTTATCTTTTTAATGGGTTATATTAAAGATATTTCTGGTGGGTTCCTCCGAGACCAAGAAAAGTTGATTGGGCCGCGTTTCGTGGACCAATCAGACCGCCACCGGAACCACCACCTTAAGGTAACCTTTTCCTTCCCTTTCTTCTTTTTCATGCATCTATGCATTAATTCATACATTGAGGACAATGCATGAGATAGGTGTGGGGGAGGGTCTAACATAACTTTCTTTTTGTTAAAAAAAATAATAAAAAAATTAACATTTTCTTTACTTTTAAAAACTTTTTGAAAATAGAAACAATACTTTGACATATTTTTTGTAAGAAATTAAGTTAATTTTAAGGAATAGGAAAATCTAATTAGGATTTCTTATACTTGGTCAAAATAAGATTATTTGTTTGATTTTTAGGGTTAGGAAGAAAATTTGTCAAAGTAATTTAGTCTTGATCTTTACCTTGATGAAATATGCACCCTTCATACACTTACACACTTAGGGTTCAAAAACGAAGATTCTTATGCCTTATAAAAAAAAAAAAAAGATAAACAAATCTAATTATTGATTAGCTAGGTGCTTTGGCCTAAGAAAGCCTTAGTATTTATGCGAAAGATGATTAGATAAGTTTGAAAAGAAAAATATATATAAAATCCTCTGATTAAGCTGGGTATTTGTGCCTAATAAAGCATAAGTGTTCACACCTAAAAGAGGTCCATATAATAAAATTCTTAGTTTTGTGGCCTTGTTTGCTTGAGTCCTTAAGTCCGAGGGTGTCTTCTCACCCGGTGCCCTAAGGCCGTCTGGTTTGGGAGTCATCGATTAAGGCTCGTTACATGGGCAGATTAGAAAGCCTAAACTAAGGAATAATACCACCCAAAAAAATTATATATTTATAAATAAGGCATAAGAGTTAGAGTTAATGAACCCTTAGTCAAAATTTTCACAGTCACAAGTGCATATGACTTAGGGTAAAGTAATAGACTAGATGAGAAGTACAATTTGACTCCTTACTTTAATTGATAACAAATTTTTGAATAGAGACTAAGTTTAGGAATGAAAAATTCAGTTTTCCTATAACTTATAGATTGCTTAAATCTTACAATTATATTTCAAATATTTTTCTCTTTCAAAATGCTTTTCAAAAATACTAACTCTTTGTTTCTCTTTCTTTATGAATTTTGTGGGTGTAATCCACTGAAAACCCTCACGAGACAAAACTCGTCCTCTAGGGGAAACCTAGAGGTTTAACGGCTTGTTGCACATGCTCAGTGCAATCGCGTGACCTGCGAAAGTGGTCTAATAATCCTTAGTATAGTTTAGTTGATTTGCTCGAGGACAAGCAAAAGATAGGTATGGGGGTGTGATTGGTCACTAATGTTGCACATTTATTATCATATTTCCATACTTATTATAGAATAAAATCTACTTTGTCCTAATTAAATGTTTAATTTATTTGCAGGCCCATTCCTTAAGGAGATGAAGAGAACAAGCCCAAAAGCCTACCAAATTCTGATTAATTCAGAATAAATTTGAAATGAAGAAATCAGGGCAAAATCTTGGCATATAAGGAAGGTTTAGAAGAATCCTCCCTGAATCAAGATGAAGAAATCAGGGCAAAATCTTGGCATATAAGGAAGGTTGAGAAGAATCCTCCCTGTGGGCAAAATCTTGGTATATAAGGAAGGTTGAGAAGATCCTCCCTGAATCAAGGCAAAATCTTGGCACATAAGGAAGGTTGAGAAGAATCCTCCCTGAATCAAGCACAATCAAAGGCTGTTTTGTCAACTTTTGAAGAAAAAAACAAGAAATCAGAAGAAGATACGGGAAATACATCAGACCAGGAGATTCCCCCAATCTTCCTGGGATCTTCTCCTTTAGGTTTTTTGCCTATAAATACTGGTTTTAGCTGAGCAAGGAGGAGAAGGCAGATTAGGATTTAGCCTAGTTTTCATTCTTTGTAGTTTAGGTTTTTCTTTTCTTTTTATGTAATTTGTATGTAACTTAGGGTAGAAGAAGATTCATGTAAGTAAGAGAGAGAGGCTGATGTTGAGAGTGACACCGACGATGTACCCTCCTCCTTTCTTCCATTGTCTCTACAATTAATAAAGGTAAAAGTTCTTTTTATGTTCGTATTTTCTTTTGTTTCGTCTTCCTCTTCTACTTTACCTTGGTTGTTGTTGTTGAGTTTACAAGTGAATTCCAAAGCAAGTATAACTAAGCTACGTGAGAGCCAGCGATAGTTCATGAAGACGTTCTCCTCCTCCAAGATCCGCATCACTTCGTTCTTGCTAGGCTTGACGATATAATGTGCACGGGGACTGAGCTCGAGCTTATGATCTATGCGTTGAACGCCTCCGAAGCAAAGGTAGAACATTCAACGGTTTCCAGGTAGGTCATCACTCAACCTAGGTAAGTATTTCTTCATCTTCTTTCCTTTCTTTCATTTGTTTAAATTATATCACCACCTCTTCCAACTCTTTTTCCTCCACTTCATTTGTACATATTCGCTTCATTGTTTTCTGATTTTTCCACCTTCTTCATCTCTCATTTTCTCTCTAATTTTAACATAACTCATTTTTCATTTTCACTTCTTAAAAACAGAGAAGAACTCTCGCTTTTCTTCTTAACGATTTCAATAAAGAACCGTAAAGCTTCCATCGCAAACCCTCCTTGTGGATCACGACCCGCATAGCCACTTGCTATAGCGGAAGAATTGAGCACTTGCACATCTTTATTTCTAAATCTAAAATTCTGTATTTTTTGTGCAGGTTTTACCTCAATCATATTGTCATATCTTATATGCTTGTGTTTATTTGTGTGTGCCATACTTGTGTTAACCAGAGAGCTTCATATAGCACCTCAACTCTTATTTAGAGGAATCAAGAGGAGTTAGTCTAGAGCCCTTCACCTGAAATTCGGCTACACTCATTGGTTACACTAAGTGTGTTACAATTTATTTTTTAAATTTCGCATTATTTGTCTTAGATTAGTCGTACACCTATTCACCCCCCTCTTGGTGTACTTTCAATTGGTATCAGAGCTTACGCTCCTGATATTAGGTTTAACCACCTAGGAGTGTGACTTGGTTAGCTAATCTAGATTTGCATTTGCACACTTATCTTGTTTATTCATACACACTTATGGATTGCTTTACTCCTCCTATGTTTGATGTTTCTAACATCGACGTATGGAAGATTAAGATGAGTATGTATCTCAAGACCATAGGTTTGCATGTTTTCCTTGCCGCTACCAAAATCCTATCTTGGTAATAGAAAGCATATAGAGGCCAATGCGTAAGCCCTAATGGCACTTAGAAGCACCTTAATAAAGAATATCTTATGATGGTTTCTAACTGTGATTCCGCCTTTGCAGTGTAGAACACGTTGACCTCCTCCAAGATTAAAACGCCAACCGTTGTGGAGGATGGATCTAGTGGAGAATCCGAGCAACATTGCTACATGGTCTAAGATGTTGGCCCAAAGGCTTTCCACTCTAGTTTTGATGATGATTAACTCATGTAGTTATGTGTACTAATAATCTTGTGATTTTAGTTTCAGATCATTAGTTAAGTTATTAGTAGGTGATTAGCTTCAACAAGATGATTTGGAAGCTACCCACATATTGATTCAAGAGCCCAAGCGTCAAAGATCATATATAGCACTTGCTCGGTGGATCAAAGAGTTTTGGATCGAGTCGGCTTGGAGATTGCGCTCTACAAGAAGACATCGGTACCATAGTTTAGTTTTGGGTTTAGATCCTAATTGTAAAGATTAGAATAGTATGATAAGCTCAAGTTCACAACACACACGTATCATGTTTTGATTTTCGGTTTTTGGCTTAACCGATCTTGGTTTGCATGAATAGATATTATATCAAAACAAGTTTACATAGTTTAATGTATATTAGATTTGTTCTATATACATGCATGCTTCAACTCTTAGACAAACTTACTTTGATATACCTATTTCATGTGTTTTAGGTTTTGTGTTTTAACAAAACTTATTTTTGGAATTAAAGACAAAAACTATGATACATATATGGTTCATGAATATTGGATTTCTATCCATATGCATTATGTTTCAAAATGTTTAAATATCATGTTTTTGTATTTGGATGAGTTTTAGACAAAATGTATTTTTCTATTCAAGAATCCAAGTTTTAGAAAATACAAGGTTTGGTTTTTGGTAAAAATGAAAAGACATAAAAAATAGTTTTAATTGCTTGATATTTGAGTCAAAACTTTTATCACATGTTTATATATCAATGCAATTTGACAAAACTATTTTTGGGGATTTTTAGTAGTTTATAAGAATTTATTGGATATTTATTTCCCCAGATTTCTGATCTGTTTTGGTGTCTGCCAGGCTGATCGGTCGACCGGTACGGTCGACCGCATGTAGCCGGTCGACCGTATGGGTCGACCGACGTGCACAGAAACGTGCACGCTGGCTACACCTTTAGCCAGTCGACCGTGCCGGTCGACCGACTGAGAGCAGGTTTGCTCTCTGTTTGTTTGGGTCGACCGGGCGGTCGACCGCTAGCGCCAACGGGTCAAAAATTGACCGTTGGGCGGTCGACCGGCGGTCGACCGTCAGGGTAATTCTGGCAAAAATTACAGCCAACGGCTAGTTTCCAGATTTGCCTATAATTACCCCATTTGTAAGAGTTTTTCTCTAAGATTTTTGGTGCGAATTTTTCCATACTCTCTGGTGTTTTTGCTACATTTAAAAGAAGTTTTTGAACTCATATTGAACAATCTATTTGGATTTTTTGCTAGGGTTTGGAAAATTAAAGAATAGGGTTTTTGGGAAAAGCTTTGATTGAACTTCACCATCTTGATTTCTATTGTTTTCCCAAGGATTTTTCTTTGTGATTCTGATTTTCATTCCATTGGTTTTCTCCACACTTGAGCTAAAATCTACTATCTTCTCTATAGGATTTTGTGTGGGACAAGAGATTGTTTTGTGGTTGTTGTTTGAAACCACTAAGTTGTAAACCCAATTCTTGCTTTATGCCATTTCCCTCATTGTGTTGAGGAGGTTGTGCAACTTGGGTTGTGAGGTGTTTTGTGTAAGCTTGGTGCTAATCCCTCAAGTTGTGAGGTGATTGTTTGTTGGATTGGAGAAGTGCCTCAAGGAGGAGGTTGTGTTTGTAAGGAGGGGAGTTGGGAACTCCTTGTAATTGTGATTGCCCCAAATCCTCGGTGGAGGTTCCCTTTATGGGAGTCCTTTGTGGACAAGCTAGTGGATTGGAAATCCTTCGTGTGTCGAAGGCGGGGATGTAGAGCTGGGTGCTCGAACCTCGAAACATATCTCGTTGTTTGCGCTTGATCCATTGACTCTCTCTCTATCTCTCTCTTTACTTTGTGCCTTGCAATTATTTATATTGTGCATTCATATTTGCTTGGCTTGGTTGTGTGTGCATCATTTGTTGATCACACTTGAGTGTAATTTGCATTAAGTTATTAAATTCCGCATTTAGTTCACAGATTAGCATTGTCACCTATTCACCCCCCTCTAGGTGACTTTTCAATTGGTATCAGAGCTAGCGCTCCTGATATTTAGGTTTAACCACCTAGGAGTGAGATCTTGGTTTGCTAATCTTCATTTGCATTGCTCATTTGCACTCATTTAGTTTGCTCTCATGGATAGCCCTCCTATGTTTGACCATATTAGACTTGATGTTTGGAAGGCCAATATGAGTAGGCATTTAAAATCACTAGGTCATCTAGTTTATCAAGCCTCCACACAAGAATCATTTCCTAATTGTAGCAAGCATAAAAAGGCTAATGCATTAGCACTTAGAGCACTTAGAGCATCTCTTAGTGAACATCTTTTACCCGTGTTTGATCATTATGATTCGGCTTTTGCAGTTTGGGGCTTATTGACATCTCCCGAGCTTCCAAGGATTATCAACAAGATGAGGAGATCTAAGAGAGAAAAGTCCGAAGAGCGTTGCTTCATGGTGAAAGGGAATAACTCCCTTGAGGTACAATCGGATTCTCAAATAGATGATAGCTCTAGTTCCTATTGTCATGGATGTTTGAAGTTCAAACTTTAAATATGGAACTTGTTCAAAAGCTTGAAAATTTGTTGGAAAACATGATTTGTTGAAAGATGATAATCTTGTTTTGCAAAATGAATTAAAGGATTTGTGTTCTAACTTTGAATTGGTTTTGCAAGAAAAGGAAGAGATTGCAAGTGAATGTGACTCACTTAAATCTCAACTTGAACTTGTTTTAAAGGAAAATGAATTTTTGAAAAACAAAAATGATTGTGATGATGTTGTAAGCACAATGAGATTTTATCTTCTAAATTGGATCTTGTTTTTAAAGAAAATCTCACTTTGAAAAATGATATTGATTCAATTACTAAAGAATTGGATTGGTTTTTGATTAAAAATAATTCTTTGCAAAAAGAGATTGATGTTTGCCATGCTAGTGTAGCTTCTTGTTCTAGCACACCTATTGCATGCTCCACTTTATCTTCTAGCATTGAAAATGACATAATTGATTTGAAGAAAAGTGTTGATAGTTTGGGCTCCACTTTGAGCCATTGTGCCATGAATCACACACGTTTGGAAACCTTGGTTCGTAAGAAACAAGCTCCAACCTTGCATGCACACACCTCTAGGCATACACATGCTTTTCATGATCACCACCATCATATGTATGCTCACGTGTACACATGTACACATTGTGGTCGAAAAGGCCACCTTGCTAGATTTTGCTATGATCGTTTACATTTTGAAAATTTAGCAAATAGTCTTGTTTGGGTTAGAAAGGATACTAACCCCCGTGGACCCACTAGAAAATGGGTACCAAAAATCACCTCCTTGACTTTTGATGTAGGTGGGAGCTCTCACATCACGTGAGAATTTTAGTGCCTTGAGGTGGATGCGTTCTAAGCCTAAAAGAGAACCATTTTGGATGCTTCACTCTCAAGGGGATTTGGTGGAGAGGACCACCATTGGTTTGGAGAACTAGAGATGCACCTTCATCGGTTTTGGTATCATTCTCTAACTCCCATTATTTACATGCTTTTTCATGTTCATCAATTTATAGCATGTCTTGTTTTATTGTTCATTATGCTTATGTCATGTAAATTAGATTAGTGATATACATGTTTAGTTATTTGAGACACCCAAGCTTTATATGGATCTTATCTTTGTGTTCTCACCTTGTTTAGTACTATCATGTATGCCCTAGATCTAATATACATGCATATACATAATGATCTTATGGATGTTTATGATTTTTGTTTTATTTACCATGTTTTGTTGTTTCATGATTAGTATGTTAAATGCCATGTTTATTAGACCCTTGACATGCATGTATAGCTTTTGAGATCACCCATGTTTAGTATGGACCCTTATTTTGTGTTCTCTTTATGTTTTAGCTATCATGTTAATCATAGATCTAATGCACATGTCTTTGTCATGCTAATCATATGGTTGTCTATGACTTTTTGTTTTGTTACTTCATGTTTTGATTATTATGTTTATCTTGTTGGTTTATGATTCCCGTTTCATGCTTCATGTTTTGACTACTTGCTTGAATGATAGTTTTCATTAAGACTAGGACCTATACTTGTACAACTAGTGAGCTACAAATAGACCTTTATATATGTTTGTGCTTGAACGCTCATTTGTATTCACTTGATGTACTAGTATAGTCTATTTTTGATGATTCTTGCATTTGACTTGTATTCATCATTTTACATATTTTGTTTTAACTTCATGTATATGTCCATCTTGTCCAAACTATCATTTATACATATACATCCTTGAGCCACGTGCCTTCATGCATTTACTTTTGTGGACTCATTGTGTTTAAGATATGTATGTATACTTTAGTTTGTACATGACATACATATGCCTTGAAGTTTAGATCGTTTGGATGAATTTCATGTTTGCTAGGTGATTTCACATTTATGATGAATTTCATGTTTTTAATATGATTTCAATTGGTGATTTCACAATGAATTTCATGTTTTCGTTATTGAGCTTGATTGTCCATTTTCATGATGATATGTTTCTCACAACACTTGTACACTCACCTTATTTAATGTTTTCTCATGACTTAGTTTTCATGAGTACAAATTGTGCTATATGGATTTTGAGTGTTTTAGTGCCATGTGGTTTACATGTATCTTCATGAAATTTTTTTTTTTGAAGGATCTCATACTAGTTGATTCATATAACTAGTTGTGATATTCTTCCTTGGTGGAGATTTTCAAACATACTATATTTGCAAATCTATTTTTGAAAACCCCTACCATCTAAGGGTGGTTGGATGGGAGATCATGTTCATGTTTACTTTAAAATGAAAACCATTTGATACTTGAACCATGATTGGGAGGTATAGGAATATGATGCATACACTTGATCTTATTGTTGTTTCAATTGGTATCATTGAATTCTTTCAATTGGTATCAATCTTGACATTTCTTGTATACTCATATTTTTATGTATGTATGCTTGCATTTCATAGTATATCAATTTCAATTGGTATCTAATTTTCATACATATACATGTTTTATTTGTGCTTACTATATCCCTATATCTTTAAGCACAAATCTTGTTTATGATGATAAGCTTGAGATTCAACTTTGTTTCAATTGATTTTATTTTCAATTGGTATCTTAATTCAAGCCTTATCATAGTTTTTATTGGTATTTCATAAAGGGGAGAAAATCTCGTAATTTCATCTTTTCAATTGGTATTTAGTTTTCCACTTCCTTACTTTATGATAGAGAATAATAATTTCAAATTGGTATAGTTTCACTTTTTAAATTGGTATCAAAATGCACTTCCTTGACACATTTTCTTCTAATTGGTATCATATTTGTGTTTAGACAAAAGGGGAAGAACATCTCTTGTTTTTGACTGCTTGTTTTGAATTAAAAAAGATATGTTTTCATTAGTTTTGTTTTAAACCCCTTTGTTGATGATTGACAAAAGGGGGAGAAGAATTTGAGTTTATATGCATGTTTGCATATGCATGTTTTATGTTTTTAATGTTTTTATTAAGTTCAATTGGTATCCAAAGCATTATTTAAAGAACATATTTGGTTTGCTTAGTTTTGGTATCAAGAGCTTGTAAAAGAGATCATGAGTTTTGTTTTGCATATATTGTGTTCAATTGGTATCTAGAGCATGTTATGTTTAGTTTAATTGGTATCAAGAGCATGTTTATTTTTAAAGATTTTCATTGGTATCAAGAGCATGTTTATTTGTTTTTGCTAATAATTGGTATCAAGAGCATGTTTATTTGTTTTTGATAATTGGTATCTAGAACATGTTTATTTGTTTTATAATTTCATTGGTATCTAGAGCCATTTATTAGTTGTTTATCCTATGCATGAGTTAAGGGGGAGCTTCTTTGAAGCTTAACTTTAATCCATGCATATATAACTCCATGAGTTTTGTCATCATCAAAAGGGGGAGATTGTTAGCCCAAAGGCTTTCCACTCTAGTTTTGATGATGATTAACTCATGTAGTTATGTGTACTAATAATCTTGTGATTTTAGTTTCAGATTATTAGTCAAGTTATTAGTAGGTGATTAGCTTCAACAAGATGATTTGGAAGCTACCCACATGTTGATTCAAGAGCCCAAGCGTCAAAGATCATATATAGCACTTGCTCGGTGGATCAAAGAGTTTTGGATCGAGTCGGCTTGGAGATTGCCCTCTACAAGAAGACATCGGTACCATAGTTTAGTTTTGGGTTTAGATCCTAATTGTAAAGATTAGAATAGTATGATAAGCTCAAGTTCACAACACACACGTATCATGTTTTGGTTTTCGATTTTTGGCTTAACCGATCTTAGTTTGCATGAATAGATATTATATCAAAACAAGTTTACATGGTTTAATGTATATTAGATTTGTTCTATATACATGCATGCTTCAACTCTTAGACAAACTTACTTTGATATACCTATTTCATGTGTTTTAGGTTTTGTGTTTTAACAAAACTTATTTTTGGAATTAAAGACAAAAACTATGATACATATATGGTTCATGAATATTGGATTTCTATCCATATGCATTATGTTTCAAAATGTTTAAATATCATGTTTTTGTATTTGGATGAGTTTTAGACAAAATGTATTTTTCTATTCAAGAATCCAAGTTTTAGAAAATACAAGGTTTGGTTTTTGGTAAAAATGAAAAGACATAAAAAATAGTTTTAATTGCTTGATATTTGAGTCAAACTTTTATCACATGTTTATATATCAATGCAATTTGACAAAACTATTTTTGGGGATTTTTAGTAGTTTATAAGAATTTATTGGATATTTATTTCCCCAGATTTCTGATCTGTTTTGGTATCTGCCAGGCTGATCGGTCGACCGGTACGGTCGACCGCATGTAGCCGGTCGACCGTATGGGTCGACCGACGTGCACAGAAACGTGCACGCTGGCTACACCTTTAGCCGGTCGACCGTGCCGGTCGACCGACTGAGAGCAGGTTTGCTCTCTGTTTGTTTGGGTCGACCGGGCGGTCGACCGCTAGCGCCAACGGGTCAAAAATTGACCGTTGGGCGGTCGACCGGGCGGTCGACCGTCAGGGTAATTCTGGCAAAAATTACAGCCAACGGCTAGTTTCCAGATTTGCCTATAATTACCCCATTTGTAAGAGTTTTTCTCTAAGATTTTTGGTGCGAATTTTTCCATACTCTCTGGTGTTTTTGCTGCATTTAAAAGAAGTTTTTGAACTCATATTGAACAATCTATTTGGAGTTTTTGCTAGGGTTTGGAAAATCAAAGAAGAGGGTTTTTGGGAAAAGCTTTGATTGAACTTCACCATCTTGATTTCTATTGTTTTCTCAAGGATTTTTCTTTGTGATTCTGATTTTCATTCCATTGGTTTTCTCCACACTTGAGCTAAAATCTACTATCTTCTCTATAGGATTTTGTGTGGGAAAAGAGATTGTTTTGTGGTTGTTGTTTGAAACCACTAAGTTGTAAACCCAATTCTTGCTTTGTGCCATTTCCCTCATTGTGTTAAGGAGGTTGTGCAACTTGGGTTGTGAGGTGTTTTGTGTAAGCTTGGTGCTAATCCCTCAAGTTGTGAGGTGATTGTTTGTTGGATTGGAGAAGTGCCTCAAGGAGGAGGTTGTGTTTGTAAGGAGGGGAGTTGGGAACTCCTTGTAATTGTGATTGCCCCAAATCCTCGGTGGAGGTTCCCTTTGTGGGAGTCCTTTGTGGACAAGCTAGTGGATTGGAAATCCTTCGTGTGTCGAAGGTGGGGATGTAGAGCTGGGTGCTCAACCTCGAAACATATCTCGTTGTTTGCGCTTGATCCATTGACTCTCTCTCTATCTCTCTCTTTACTTTGTGCCTTGCAATTATTTATATTGTGCATTCATATTTGCTTGGCTTGGTTGTGTGTGCATCATTTGTTGATCACACTTGAGTGTAATTTGCATTAAGTTATTAAATTCCGCATTTAGTTCACAGATTAGCATTGTCACCTATTCACCCCCCCCTCTAGGTGACTTTTCATAAGAGAATGACTCCCTTGAGGTATATTCGGAATCTCAACTAGATGATTGTGCTAGTTCTTCAGGAGATGATATTATTGATGCTGATGCATTAAATGAAGAACTTTCTATTATATGTGAAAATTTGCTTGAAAAGTATAAGGCTTTTAAAAAGAAAAGTTTTGAACTTAACAAAGAAAATAAGGATTTGTGTTCAAAACTAGATTTGATTTTGCAAGAGAAAGTGGAGATTTCTAATGAAAAGGATTCATTGAAATCCAAACTTGATCTTGCTCTAAAAGAAAATGAGATTTTGAAAAATAAAAATGATTGTGACATTGTTTTGAAGAAAAATGAGTCTTTAACTTCAAAACTTGATTTTGTCATAAAAGAAAATGAATTTTTGAAAATGAAAATTGCTTTAATTTCAAAGGATTTGGATTTAGCTTCTAAGAAAAACATTTCCTTGAAAAATGATATAGATTCATATGTTTGCCATGCTAGTGTAGCTTCACCTTCTAGCTCACCTATTGCATCTTCACTTCTTCTTCCATTATTGAAAATGATATAAATGTTTTAAAGAAGAGTGTTGATTGTTTGGGCTCCACTTTGAGCCAATGTGCTTTGAACCACACACGTTTGGAATCTATGTTTCGAAAGAAACAAGTTTCTTCTATGCATGCACACAAACCACGGCATACACATGCTTCCCACGTTCACACCCATCACACTATGTATGCTCATGTGTACACCTGTACAGATTGTGGACGTAAGGGCCACCTTGCTAAGTTTTATTATGATAGAGTACATGATGTAAATTTAGCAAATAAATTTATTTGGGTTAGGAAAGGAGCTAACCCCCATGGACCCAAAAGAGTTGGGTACCAAAGACCACCCCTATTTTATTTGATGTAGGTGTGGGCTCTCACTTGACGTGAGAGTAATAGTACCTTGAGGTGGATGCGTTCCGAGCTTAAAGATGACAATTTGGATGCATCACTTTTAAGGGGAGTTTGGTGGAAGGACCACCATGGTTTGGAGAATGGAGATGTGCCCTATTGGTTTTGGTAACGATCTCTTACTCCTCATTTATATTTACATGCTTTCATATGATTAATTTTTAGGATGTCATGTTTTTATGAGTATTATGTTAAATGCCAAAATAATTAGGCTTGTGACATACATGAATAGTATTTGAGATACACCCATGTTCATATGGACCCATAATTTGTGTTCTCACCATTGTTTAGCTATTATGTATATCATAGCTCTAATAACATGTGCATTTACCATAATGATCATATAAGTTTTGTTTTGATTTCTATGCTTCATGTTTTGATTACATGTTTAGATGTTAGTTTTCATTAAAACTTGAGTATAAACTTGTACAACTAGTGAGCCACAAATAGATTATTATATGTTTGTGCTTGAATACTCATTTGTACTCATTAGATGTATTAGTATAGCCTAGTTTTGATGATTCAGACATTTTGACTTGTATTCCATATTTTTGGACATGTTTTCTTGTTTATGTTTAAACTTCATGTATATGTCTATTTTGTCTAAACTAATAGTTATACATATACATCTTTGAGCTACTTGCCTTCACGCATATACTTTTGTGGACTCGTTCATGTTTAGAATATGTATGTATACTCTAGTTTGTACAAAGCATACATATGCCTTGAAGATTAAATTAATTTGTTGAAAATTAAATTTTAATGATTTTCATATTTTTCATGTTTAAAAGAATTTCACATTGAGCTTAATTGTCTATTTTCATGATGATGTCTTTAACATAACCCTTATACACTCACCTTACTTATTGTTTTCTCATGATTTTGTTTTCATGAGTATGATATGTGCTTTATAGATTTTGAGTGTTGATGATCGTGTGACTTGCATGTTTTTCATGAAATATCTTCTTGTTTTATTCCTTACTTGAAGGATTTCGTACTAGTTTTCAAAATTATCATAAAACTAGTTCGTATTCTTCATTTTGGTAGAGTTTTCAATTGTGCTAAAACTATTTTCAAACTTATTTTTGAAAACCCCCTACTCATCCAAGGGCGGTTGGTTGGGCGACCATGCCTTGTATGCTCATTATTGAAAATCTATTTAAACATGTGCATGAAATGGGTGGTAGAAAGTATGAGTTATACACTTGATTCTCATTATAGTTTCAATTGGTATCATTGTATCTTTTCAATTGGTATCACTATTGACATTCATTTTGTATACTCATATATTTTTTTATATATGTATGCTTACACTTCATATAGTATCAATTTTGATTGATATTTATTTTTCCATACATATATATGTATTTTGATTATGCTTACTATATCTCTATATCTTTGAGCACAAAATTTAGTTTGCTAAGCTTGACTCTTTAAATGACAATTATTTTAAATTGGTATCCTATACAAGCTTATGCATCGTTTTCATTGGTATTTCATAAAGAGGGAGAAAATTCATATTTTATCTTTCAATCGGTTTTGTTTACGATTGATATTTTTACTCCCACACTTTATGTTGAAAAATGATTTTGATTTTTGTTTTGGTATCATACGTTCCTAATGAAAATTATTTTCAATTGATATATGTTTCATTTTCAATATTGGTATCAAAAATGTTAAATTGATATTATTCTCTATTTGGTATCCTTATTGCAAAATGTGTTTAGTGTTTAACCAAAAAGATTGGTTTATGATTTTTAAAATTGGTATCAAAAGTATAAAATACTTTCAATTGGTATCAGAAGTATAAAATATTTTCAATTGGTACTAATTTTTTTCTTTCATTTGGTATCAAGATTGCCTGTACTTTCAATTGGTATATTTATATCTTTCAATTGATATTAAAACTCTTATTGGTTATCTTCAAAATGTTTTGTTTATTTTCAATTGGTATCATAAATTGATATCATGATGTTTCTATGTATACCTTCATGCTAAATTGATATATTTTTCAATTGGGTAACATAATATTTTGATTTGTATTGCTTATATATAAGGGAAGCTTAACATCTTCTCTATATATAGATTCATGTTGAGTGTATGTCATATTAAAGTAATTGACCCTTCTTTGGTATGTAGTACACGTGTGTAGAGGGAGCTTCACATCTCCTTTTATACATTAAATATTATACTTTATGTGGTTAGGGTCTAGTCATCTCTTTTCATATAAATGCATGTATGTAGGAGGAGTTAACTTCACGTCTCTCCTTTTCATGAATGTATATAGCATATATACCTTTATTGTTTTGATTTATAGCATATATACCTCTTTGTTGATTTTTGTTTCTAACAAAAATGGGGAGAACATTGTTTTGTGTTTATTTTAACCCCTTTGTTGATGATTGACAAAAAGGGGGAGAAATATTTTAGTATATATGCATGTTTATTTAAAGTTTATATTAAAAACAAAAACATTTGTTTTATGTTTTGTTGATATTGGTATCAAGAGCATGGATATTGATATCAAGAACATATTTTGTTGGTATCAAGTTGTTGGTATCAAGAGCTTTTATTGAGCTTTTATTGAAATTTTTATTGGTATCAAGAGAAATTATTTAAGAACATGTTTATTTTAAAAGTTTGTATCAAGAGCATGTTTATTTCATTGTTTTATGCATGTTTATGCATATTCATGTTTAACATTCATTGCATATCTTTATAGTTTATTATTATGCATGAGTTAAGAGGGAGCTTCCTTGAAGCTTAACTTTAATCCATGCATATACAAATTCATGAGTTTTGTCATCATCAAAAAGGGGGAGATTGTTGACCCAGAGGCCTTCCACTCTAGTTTTGATGATGATTAACTCATGTAGTTATAAATTACTAATAATCTTGTGATATTTAGTTTCAGATATTTGATCAAGATATTAGTAGGTGATTGACTTCAACAAAGGTGTTTTGGAGCCTTCACATGGTGATTCAAGAGCTCGAGCGTCAAGTTTACATCTAGCACTCGGATGGAGTCAAGCTCGTTGGATCGCGTTTGGATCGAGTCAACTTGGAGACGGAGTTCTACAAGAAGACTTCGGTTTGTTTTAGTACAATTTGTTTAGATCCATTGTAAAGATTAGATAGTGTGATATGCTCAAGTTCACAACACACACACTTATTTTAAGTTTCATGTTTATTGGTTTTAGGTTTAACCAATATTGGATTTCATGTCAAAAATATAGATATAATACCTTTCATGTATATTAGATTTTATCCATATACTATATGCTTAAAAGATGTTTAAATATCATATTTTTGTATTTACATGTGTTTCCAAAAAAGCGGATTCCATTTCAAAAATCCAAGTTTTGGAAAATACAGTTTTTGGTTTGAGACAAATTTTCCATGTCACAAAAATGGTTCAAAATGTTTGTAACATGTTTTGATTTTTACTCAAACATGTTTGTATTTCAAAGATATAACATGAACTGATTTTTGTGGAATTTATATGTTTTTATAGGATTTAATCAATGATAAAACCCAAGTTTTTAAGTCCTATATTGGCTGAACTAGCTGACTGCCGCTCGACCGGACCGGTCGACCGTAGCAGTGGTCGGTCGATCGGGCCGGTCGATCGACGTGCACAGAGCGTGCACGCAGCCTAGCTGGGGAGGCCCGTCGACCGGGTCGGTTGTGTTGGCCCAAGAGGTTACACTCTCCAATTGTTTTGTGTTTTGATGATGACAAACCAAATATGAGCTATTTGGTACTAACAAGTTTGTTAAGATGAGTTTCAGGTCTTGTACCATGTTTAGAGACCATTTGCTTAGCTATTGCAAGAACTTCTAAGTTGCACCAAGCAAGGAAGGCAAATTGCACATCAAGGAAGGATCATAGAAGAGAAGGCACTAGCAAGGCATTGGATGGCTCAAAGACGTGAAGATTGCTCAGAGGTCCTTAGGTTTTGTATTTTTAGTTTTATAGCTTGTTAAAGAATAGAGATTAGGTTTGAAGCTCAATCACACACGTTTTTGCGCATACACTATTTCTTAGTTTATTTCCTATAAAATATACAAAAATATTTTAGTACAAAATCTTTCTTCTACAAATTTCTTTTTATGTTACATACTGAATTCCTGTTTAAAATAGTTTTGTTAAAAATATTTTTCTTCTCAAAATTCTGTCTTTATTTCGTTTTCTGACCTGATCCGGTCGACCGGCAGTCTACCGACAGTCGACCGAGTCTATGTCAGGCTGGTCCGGTCGACCGGACCAGTCGACCGAGGTCCTGGCAGAATGCACGTATCCGTGTGCATGTCTGTCGGTCGACCGGGGCAGTCGACCGATGTTTATTTTTGAGTCACAGTTTGTATCAGTCGACCGGGTCGGTCGACCGATAGCCTGTAACGGTCGGAATTTTGTACTACCGGTCGACCGGCCCGGTCGACCGATGTAGCCGTTGAACAGTAACGGGCAGATTTTTTTAGTGCTGTTTATTTTTGTCTTTTGTGTTTAAAAATTCGTTTAAGGATATATTTTGATCTAATTACCTCCTAAACATCAGTAAATATGTTTTATCCCTAAACCCTAGCCCTCTCCTATAAATAGGGGTGTTTGGGGAGAGATTGGTTACAACAACAATTATTGCTAAAAATTCAAAAGTTTAAGGCTTTCAAAGTTCTTGGTTTTTGAGCTAAATTCTCTCAATTTCTGAAGGTTTTCAAAAGTTTTTCTCTGATTTCAATTTCTTTTCCTTACACACAAAAGAGCTTCATTCCTACTCAATATTCTCTAAGGACCTTTGTAAGGGAAGAGATATTTGAAAGAGAGAGTTTGTGGTCTTTTGACTACCAAGGAAATTACTTGTTCTTGAGATTGTAGGAGTTGGGTTACTCCATTGTAATTGTTCTTTGTGATAGTGGAAGTAGCTAGAATCCTTCTGGGGAAGGCGGGGAGTAGAGTTGGGTGCTCGAACCTCGATAACATATCCTTGTGTTTGCGATTAGTTTACATTCTTGCAATCCTTACTCTATTTTGCTTGCACTTATTACTTGCTCATCATATTCATTGTCATACTTACTTACTTGCATTCATCTTGTGATTGTTGTAGCTTTAAATTTTTAATTTGCCCCTTGATTAGCATTGTCACCTATTCACCCCCCCTCTAGGTGACTTTTCAGGTTGACCGCCAGAGAGCTCTGCTCTCTGGAAAGCCTCCGGTCGACCGGCAGAGAGCTCTGCTCTCTGTATCCGGCTTTGGTCGACCGGGCGGTCGGCCGGCCAGAGAGCCGTTACTTTCTGGATCCAGTCCCGGTCGACTGGGCGGTCGACCGGAGGGCTCAATGTTCAAATTTTGACCGTTGGCCGGTCGACCGAAAGGGCAAATTGGCCCTTTTCAGCTGCCAACGGGCAGATTTGAAATGAGGGTATAAATACCCCATTTCTTGGTTGTTTTCAAAAAGATTTTTAGAGAGCAAAATTTTCATCTTTTCTAGTGTTTTTACACAAGTTTTCAAAAGAGTTTTAAGCCAAAAGGATTCAACTTTATTTGTTTTCAAGGGTTGGAAAAATCAAAGAAAAATAGAGATTTGGGATATTTGTGTTGTTCTTCATTTCTATCATATTCAAGTTATTTTCCCAAGTATTTTTTTTTGTTATTTGATTTCCAAACACTTTGATTTCTCACACTTGAGCTATCCATTTTATCCTATCTATAGGATCTTTATTTTTGTGGGAAAATTGGTTTGTGGTTGAAAGAGACCGCCAAGTTGTAAACCTTCCATCTTTGTGATATCCCTCTAGTGAGAGGTGATTGAGTTGATATCCCTCAAGTGTGAGGTGATTGTGGAAGTGGTGTTTGGCTCCCTCTAATGAGAGGTGGAGATTGTGTTAGAATCCCTCAAGTGTGAGGTGATCTTTTTTTGGCTTTGTGTCTTGCCTCTAAGTGTAGAGGTGATTTGTTTTTGTGCCTTGCCTCTAAGTGTAGAGGTTGTATTTGTTGGAGAGAGGAGTTGTGTACTCCCAATTGTATTTGCCTAAATCCTCAGTGGAGGTTCCCTATGTGGGAAGTCCTGTGTGGACGAGTTAGTGGAAATCCTTCTGTATGAAGGCGGGGATGTAGAGCGGTGTGCTCGAACCTCGAAACATATTTCGGTGTTTGCGTTTGATTCACTTTCTCTAACTCTCTCTCTCTCTCTCTCTTACATTGTGCATTGATTCATATTGTCATATCTTATATGCTTGTGTTTGTTTGTGTGTGCCATACTTGTGTTAACCAAGAGAGCTTCATATAGCACCTCAACTCTTATCCAGAGGAATCAAGAGGAGTTAGTACAGAGCCCTTCACCAGGAATTCGGCTACACTCTTTGGTTACACTAAGTGTGTTGCAATTTGTTTTTTAAATTCCGCATTATTTGTCTTATATTAGCCGTACATCTATTCACCCCCATCTAGGTGTACTTCAATTTTAGGTTACTTTTAATATACATATTGTTGTAGTGCCATTTAATTTTCACTAATTCTTTTGCTTAGAAGACGTAATCAGAAAAGGTACACAACATAATGAAAGTAACCATACTCAGAACTTTATTTTGTGACACTGATACACTAATAGATCTCAAAGAGAATAAGAAATCATGAACTGAAACATAAAGTGATAATGTCATGTCCTTTGTACAGAACCATGAAGTAAATAACCTAACGTAAAATTTTGGATAGATAAAAATTATACAAAACATATGTCAAGTTCAATGTATTATCAATATCTATATTAAAAGAGCGGACCATCCAAAATCAGTGTCATAAACTTGAAACCTTGGAGAGCTAGCTGCATTCACAGTTCTCTCTGATGCCAATAAAGCTTTTACATCAGTGAACCAGTGCTCACAATCACTCAATGGATCCTTCCCAGTATCACTGATCGACTTGCGAATCACAGTGCAAGCATGCCTGAGCTCGTTCTTTCCAGTTAGATCACCAACCAAGATTGCTGCATAGACGCTACGGACACAGTTACCAAAATAGTCCTCGTCAACTGGAGGGTTGAGCCGTGCTCGACAGTCCATTAGGAAGACGAAGAAGGTTTGTTCTTTCGGATCAAAGCACTTGGCTCGGACTATGGAGGTCCAGACATGGGCCGAAAACACTGTGAAAGTAGACGGTAGCTGGACTGGGGCATTGTTGTTTTCCTGTTGCATGGCTTGTTGCTTCAGAGACTGAATTGACGGCGCATCAACTATGAATGTACGTCGAGTGAGCTTAACACGATCCTCTTCTATTGATGGAAGAAGAGAGCTCCCAGTCTGTTGAAAGGCAGGAAACTGAGGTCAGAAAGTACAAGGAAAATATTCGACTATTTGAAGAATGGAGATGGAGAGGTGACAAATTTAAGCATGAGAAGTATACAACAAATTTAAGCATGATAGTACAGAGGTCCTTGCTGTCATTTTTAACTTTACGCTTGCCACCGGAATTCAATAGGGATTCAGTCATAACTAACGATATGTAACAGTCATAATTCCATTTCTCCCATGGATTACAAAATTCAAAGAACATGTTTGTTGACTAAAATTTAAGAATTGCAATCTAAAACTTGACAATTTCTTCGGATAAGAAATAGTAGGTGTTCACCATCTTTTTCTAATTCGAAGAATCTTTGTTAACCATGAAACAGATATTTAAAGATAGTGGAGTTAATATGGTACCCAAACGAATCTCTGGATTATGTAAATGTTTGGAGAACAAGTATAATTCAATGAGTTGCATCTCAACAATCCAACAATAGTTAAAATGAAAAAGGAAAATGGTTTTTTTTTTCATGTCCACATCCTAAATCTTTCTAAATTTTTTATTCACTCTCGAAATCTTCATATTTTCAGATTGACCGCTCAGATCTTATAGTTTGGACAAAATACTCCTCTGTTAGTTTTTTTTTTGTTTACAAGTTCAAAAATGTGCGAAATATTCCTTTTTTTCTATGCTAAAACTCTAAAATAGAATGTAAAGTTATCAAAATACCCCCCTCTTCTTTCTTCTTCATTTCAGCGGCTGCTGTCAGAACTGCTGTAGTTCTGACGAAAATAGCAGCTGCTGCTGTTCTGTCGGCAGCAGTAGCAGCTGCTGGTCTGAGTGAGAGAGTGAGTGAGAGAGAGTGAAAGAAAAAGAATGCATTTTGTTAAACTTGAAGGATAAAAGTGTATTTTTACTTCTTTACCGTTACAAAATCGACGACAACTAACGGAAGAAGAGGGTATTTAGGGCCTGTTTGTTTCCCCGCAAAATGCCGCAAAATCGTAAGTCGTAAAACCTCTTTTCCATTTTCCGCTGTTTGTTTCGTTGCAAAACATCTTGCAAAATACAACTCTCATTTCCCACTTGCAGTTGCTACAGTTAAATTTGTGGTGATATAAATCTCACTTTTACACTCAAATTTTCCCATTTGCAACTGCTACAGTTAATTTTGTGGTCATGTAAATTCCACTTATAATACACTTGCAGTCCCAAAGCAGTTACTTGATAATCAATATATAATTTAATATTATTAAATATTTAATATATTTAATATTTTTAATAGTGTTTAATTTCTTACCTAATAATTTTATATTTGTATTTTTAAGTTTTTTATTATTTTTAATATTGTTTTAATATTTAATATTTTATTATTTTAATTTAATATTTAATTTAATATTGTTATTTAATACTTTATTATTTTATTAATATTTAGACCAATTTTCTTTATATTTTATTTAGATTTAATATTTTTTTAATATAACAATAATATGCTTTAATATAAAATTATTATATATTTAATTTATTTATTTCTTAATATAAATAATTACTTTATTAATATTATAATATACTTTAAAATTATATTAATATTTTATTATGTTAATATTGTAATAATTCATTATAATAATATATAATAATATTTTATTATTAAATTTATAATTATATTTTACTTTGTTAATTTTATATTTTTATAATATTACAATATTATTATAATAAAATTTAATATTATAGTAATCTTAAGTATTTTATAATATTATAACTATATTTTATTTTTCTTAAGATTTTTTTAATATTTATGTTTTATTAGTATCCTTAAAATTTTATTAATGTTCTTTAGATTTTCTTAAAATTTTATAATTATTTATTTAGTTAATATTTTAGTAATATTTTACTAATTTTACTAATATTTTATTAATATTATTTTATAATTAAAATAATAAAATTATTAATATTTTATCTCAAATTTATTAATACAATTTAATTTTCAATAGTATATTTAATTTAATAGTATTTATAATATTTAAATCACTGCTACAGTTAATTTTGTGGCCAATTTTTCCACTTACATTTTTAAGTTACCAACCAAACACCGTAAAACACAATATACTTTCTCATTCACACTTTCACTTTACCAACCAAACACAGTAAAACACAATATACTTTTCCATTTACACTTTCACTTTACCAACCAAACACTGTAAAACAAAATATATTTTCTCTGTTACAGTTCACTTTTTCCATTCTCATTTTACGACTTACGACTTGCGACGTTTTGCGGCGAAACAAACAGGCCCTTAGTCCAAACTTATAGAATTTAGGAAATCGATATGAAAATATAAAAATTTCAGCGATGAATACTGAATTTAAAAAAATTGTTGATTGAAAAGAAACCCAAAATTAATGTTAGTGGTGTATCTCACATTTGGAAGCTCTGGTACCATACTCCGGAGAAGTTCTCGTGAGATCTCTTCTCCCTTTGGATGTTTAATTACGGCTCAATCGTACAGTACTGGTCTATGGAGATTGATCGGGAGTTCACTCCCACCCATCATGGTCCTGCACGTAGCACTCCATGCCTCGGCAAATTGCACGAGACTTTTTCCATCCGCCGCGGTGTGGTGGGCAGAATATCCTACCGCCACCCCACCGCCACCAATCTTGTCACCTGTAGATGTCAAAGAGGAGACGAGTTGATGTCATAAGAAAAAAAAGCTAATAGTAATAATATAAACAAAAACATACACGTGATTAAGTTGTGAGTATCTGCATGTTCACATAGCTCTCGATGAATAAATTAGAACAATTTTATTGTGTAAATGTAATTAAACATTCATCATTTTACAGATGGTTATAACTTCGTTAAACATTAAATCTCGAAATTAAATCTGTTATAATTTAGTTTGGGCTTTTCTTTAAAAAAAATCGTCAAAAAATACTTAATTCTGACCATCCCACAAATTAATTTCAAAATTTAACCGCTGACATGCCACATCACAGCGGCCGGGTGATTCGCCCCGCCAAGTATGACGCCTAGGCTGGCAGAGGGCAATTTTTGCTTCGTTCAGAATTGACAATCCCGGATGAAGCAAAGTTTTTTCCCCGTGTATTGCTTCGTCCAAGGTTGCAACCCCGAACGAAGCAATATGATTTTTTTCCTGAATTTTAGTCTCGTTAGAGGTTGTTAACCCTGGACAAAGCAGACTTGGGCGATTTTGGGGTTGATAACCCGGACAAATAAATTTTATTTATTTTTTTCTATTTTTTTTATCAATATTTTACATAACTCTAACCTTAGCTCAGTTGGTAAAGTGGAAGATTTAAAATCTATTGGTCACAGGTTTGAATTCGAACACATTAGATTTTTTTTTTTTGAATTTTCTTTTTTGATTAACACAAAAAAAAATTATAGTAGCTGGGATCAAAACCGGGTCACCCGTGTGGCAAGCAACGAGACTCGCCACTCTACTACAATGATTTAATACAACTAACTTTCTCTTGATTCCAAAATTTTTGCGCAAATAAGGAAAAAGCTAAAAAAATCAAAAAAAATTATTTATTTTTTTCGTCCGGGGTTGTCGAACTGGACTTGTCAATTTCTTGCCCAAGTCAAACTCATTCGGAGTGGGTAATCCCAGACGAAACAAAATTTGAAAAAAAAAATTGTTTCAGTCAACCCCGGACGAACAAATACAAAACAAAAAAAAAAACATGTTCATCCGGAGTTGACAACCCGGATGAAGCCAAAAAACGATCCCAAGCCGCGTGAGGACCACGCTAGCGGGGAGAACCACCTCGCCTCTAACCTGACATGTCATATATTAATTTTGGAATTAATTTGGAAGAAATCGACTTTTAGAATTAATTATTTTTTGAATTTTTTTTTTAAAAGAAAAGCCCCTTTAGTTTTAGTGAAATAAATGCAGTTATTTTTAAAATGAGGCCAACTATTTAGATTACAGATTTGACGGAAGTTGCCATTCAAACCACTTACACACTCATAGACAAATCGCAGTGGAGATGCCGTACCTGTACAGCAAGCACCGAAAATGGCAAGACCCTCGTATCAATCACTGGCACGAGCTTGGTGAACGATCCGACATCATGGATTTCACTGGTGGCAAGCCGGTGGAGGTCAAGGTCTGACTCGGCCTCGACGAAGGTGACACTGGGGAAAGAGAGGTCGATTTCGACATCCCCGGTGGAGGGCACGTAAGTGAGCTTACCGGAAAGCGGCAAGAAGTCAAGGAGAACAAAAGAAAGTGAGGATTTCAGGACTTCCACGAGAGATGGAAATGAGAGAGTGGTGCTGGGATTGGAATAGAGAAAAAGCCTCTGGACTGGTGGCAAGCCAGTCCACACTGAATCAAAAATGGAGAGCTTGATTTGTGGTGGTTGTAGAGGAAGTTGGGGGCGAGTGATTTGGTTGACACCAAGGAACTGAACCCCTCCGGTCTCGGACATTTTTTCTCCGCTTTCTCCATAGTCTGCACCAATACAATTTTATTCAGTATGGCAGCAGATTACGTAGAATATTTGAGAGTGTGAATCACACGGGAGCATGTTCCCTTTTCAACGTAACGTGACTGTTGCTGCTGAGATCAAGGCCCCATGAAAATGATTTGTCAGATGAGTGCGAATCCGGACATACAATAATTGAGCACCTTTGATAAGTTTGATGGATTGCAGTCCACACAAGAAAATTAAGAGAACAACTGTGTTTAAGAAACGTACGTTCTCAGCTCAGTTTGTGTGGCCAGAAGTTTGAAGGATTGCAGTCCACACAATAACAGTCAGATAAGGAAAGAGGCTAGCTAGGTTCTGGGCAAACATCGCATTTTGCCCCTCTGACGTTAGTATGACTCGCTCATCTGATTGCGTTCGACCTTAAATATTGAGGAATCGGAGCTGATGGGAGAACATCTGCCTCATGAGAGAACCTCCGAGTAAGGGTAGCCGTCAAGACGAGAGCCCGATTTAGACTGTTTCCCGAGTAGCTGTCAGGACGAGGGCCCGATATAAGCTGTTTCCCGAATAGCCGTCAGGGTGAAGGCCTGATATAAGTTGTTCTCCCGAGTAGCCGTCAGAGCGAAGGACCGATATAGGCTATAGGAGCCGTAAGGAGGACTTCCATTTTTCAGTCGAGTCCCGAGTAAGCTTGGCCGTTAGGGTGAGAACCCGCCATAGGCCGTTGGGCGAGCCTCCGTCTTTCAAGAGACTCCCCGAGAAGGGGCAGTCGTCAGGGCAAGGGCCCGCTATAGGCTGTTCCCTGAGTAGCAGTCAAGGCAATGGCCCGATATAGGTTGTAGGAGCGCGGGGAGGACTTTCATCTTTCAGGAGAGTCTCTGTATAGGCTTGACCGTCAGGGTGAAAACCCACTATAAGCCATTGGGCGAGCCGCCGTCTTTCAGAAGCCTCTCAAGGAGGGGTAGCCGTCAGGGCGAGAGCCCGCTATAGGCTATTCCCCGAGTAGCCATAAGGGTGAGGATCTGATATAGGTTGTAGAAGTCGTAGAGAGGACTTCAATCTTTCAGGATAGTTTCAGCGTAGGCGTGGTCGTCAGGGCGAGAACTCGTAATAGACCGTTGGGCGTGCCTCCATCTTTAAAGAGACTCCCCAAGAAGGGGTAGCCGTTAGAGCGAGGGCCCCTATAGGCTGTTCTCCAAGTAGCTATTATGGTGAGGGCCTGATATAGATATAGGTTGTAGGATCCATAAGGAGGACTTTCCTCTTTCCAGAGAGTCTCCGCGTAGGCTTGGCCGTGAGGGGGAGAACTCACTATAGGCCGTTAGGCGAGCCTCCATCTTTCAGATGACTCTCCGAGAAGGGGTAGCTGTCAGGGTGAGGGCCCGGCTGTTGAGACACTCGAGATGTCATCAAGACGAGAGCCCTATGTAGGCGGCTCTTCGAGTAGTTGTCGGGACGAGGCCTTTGTTGAGATACTCGAGATACTGTCAGGGTGAAGGCCTGATATAGGGTGTTCTCTGAGTAGTCATTGGGGCGAGGGCTCGGTTCCTGTTGTTGAGACATTCGAAATGTCGTTAGGGCGAGGGCCCGATGTAAGCGGTTCTCCATGTAGTCGTCAAGGGGAGGGCCCAGTGTAGGTTGTTGAGACACTCAAAATTGTTGAGAAAGATGGAACACAATGTGAACTTTTTCATTGAATGTAAGTGGATGTTACACATATTATCGCTTCAAATGAAAAGAATTTCATTGCTTTCAGAGTACCTTTCTGTCTTGATCAACCAAAGTGTACGAGCCATTCCCTCCTCTGGCTACAACAATATATGGACCCTCCTAGTTTGGCCCGACCTTTCTCGCATTTCTCTCTTGAGTGCTTAGGATGACTCGCTTTAGGACTAGGTTACTAACTTTAAATTCGCGGGCCTTCACTTTCTTATGATTGGTGGCCTTGATTTGTTGCTGGTAGGTGGCAATGCATATCTGTGCTTCCTGCCATTTCTTCTCTGACTGATCTTGCGCTAGGCGAAGTTGGATGGCGTTCTGATCCCAATCAGTTTCCTGTGCGGAGTATTGCAATGCAGAAATCGACAGAGATGATGGCCTCCGTCCCATAAGCTAACGAGAACAGAGTTTCAGCGGTCGGGATGCTTTTGGTAGTCCTATACGCTCATAACACTCTGGGGAGTTTGTCCACTATTTGTCTTTTGCTTTATCAAGACTCTTGCACACGTTATTGAGGATAGTGCGATTGTTGATCTCGATATGGTCATTGCCTTGTGGATAGTAGGAGGTGAAGAACCAGTGGGTGATGTTGTACTTGGAACAAAATCTCGCCACTTGCTTACTCGCGAAGTCGGTCCCATTGTTAGAGATGGTGGTATGACGAAGCCCAAAGTGGCAGACAATATTTTGCTGGAGGAACTTGACAATTTTTTTACCTTTATGACGTCGGAGAGTGGCACTGCTTTCACCCACTTAATGAAATAGGCTGTGGACACAGCAGGAATCTGAACTGAGGCAGCACACGGAGAAGAGAACCTATCACGTCAAGCCCCCACTGCATGAGTCCTAAAAATACAAATAAATATCCAGGGACATAAAAACAAAACCCAGAATAGCGATACAAGTATTCTATTATCATAAACATAATTTCCACAAATACAACAATTACACAAAAATTCTTTAAAATATAATTTTCACCCATCGAAGCGGGGAACCCAAATAAATGAGAATACTTGCTACAAGGAACAATACTCGCTGAAAAGAGTTAAAGTATTCACCTAAATAATTATCCGGGTACGGGTACGATTATCGGGGAATGTTCTAGAGAGAGAAAGAAAGAGGAAAGAAAAGTGATTGAAGAGAGAGAAAGAGAGGAGAGAGGGCATGAGGAAGATAAGAAAGGGTGTAGAGAGAGTGAGATGAGAGAGAGAGAAAGAGAGTGAGTTCAAAACAGAGAAAGAAGAAATGAGAGAAAGAAATAGAAAGGAAATAAAAGAGAGGAGAAAGGGAGAGAAGAAGGGAGGAGAGATAGCTGACCAAGACTGGCCCGCCAGTGGCACGACACGACGGAGGACCCAGTGGTGTTGGGCCCCAGTTGGGCTTTGATGGAGGAGAAGGAGGAGGTGATGTGGGTGATGTTGAATTGTGGTGGTGGGTGTGGTAGTGATTGGAATTGGTGGTGATGGGGATGAATTGGTGGTGGAGAGATGGAGATGGTGAAGACTGTTGGTGGATTTGGGAAGGAGGAAGGAGATAATGAATTGGACGAAGATGTGGTGGTGGTTTGGTGAAATAGGTGGGGGAGAGAAAGGAGAAGAGGTGAAGGAGAAGTGGTGGTGGTTTGGGTGTTGGTCGGAGGTGGAGGCCGCCTGCGAGGGTGCCACCAGAGTTGGGGAGGCCAGAGGCTGGGTGATAGTGGTAGTCGACTATAGAGAAGAGAAGGAAATAAAGAGAGATGAAAGGTTTTAATTAGGGAGATTAGAGAGTGAATGAGTGAGATTAATAGAGAGATAGAGAGAGAGAGAGATTTTGATAGAAAGAAAGAGATAAGAAGGAGAATGAGGTCGATTGAGGAGGTCCATGGAGGTGGGCTGGCTTGTTGGGGAAGGAAAGAAGAGGATTGGAGAAGAAGAAAATAATATGAAAGAATTATTTAATATTATTTAAATCTGGTAAAATTTACTAGTTCAGAACGGTTCCCAAACATTATATAAAATAGTAAATAAGAAATCAGATTCAAGAATTTAGTTTGGTTTGTAAATTAAAAATCCTGAAATATATCGCTGATACCGACCGATACTGGTTTGGCCGAATTTTTGAGTAATTCATAAAAATCTCCGAAAATACATAAAAATAGAAAATATGATTTTAAAGGATAATTTAAAAGCAGATTCTAAAAATTCAACTTCTGGAATCAACAAGTGATACTGGTCGATACCGGTTTTAGAAATTTTTGTAAAATAATTCAGAAAAAATTCAGAAATCACGAAAAATCTAAAATATTACAAATCAATATTTGAAAGTAAAATCGATCAAAACTGACTACTAAAAGGATCAAATCTAGCAGTACACTGAAATCAGGTCCCTGGTTCAGACTAGGGCTGACTCTAAATCCAAAAATCCAGATTCAATGCCAAAATATAACTAAGGTGATATTAAAAGAAAAATAAACACAGAGAAAATCAAAAAATATGCTTAATAAATCAGTACACGCATCGTGTACATATTCTGGGAACATGGTATTACAACTCAGGTACGACAAGTGCTGGTGGGTGGAGTGGGTGCAAGCGACAATGATGGTGGTCACAGAGGTGCATCGGTGATACTTGAGAAGAAGGCCGAGAGGGGAAGGTTGAGGGCACTATTTGATGTGGCACGTGGAGGAGAAGAAGGAAGAGAATGCTGAGGTAGCTAACGGTGACATGTGTACACGTGATGGTTGTCGCTAGCCTCGGGCATGAGGAGGAGATGGGGGAGAATGGCGAGAAGGAAAGAAGGAGGTAGAGAGAAGGACGTGGCATTATTAGTACATGACAAGGGGGAGGTGTTGGGTGGTGGTTACTCGGGTGTCCGTGAAGAGGGGGGCGGCGGGTCCCGTGCGCGTGTGGTGGTGCTATCGCGACTTGATGGCTGCATGGACGAGGAGGAAGGCGGCGAATGGTCATGCATACGTGGAGGTGCAGGGTGTTTGACTGTAGATGGCGCAAGGCGCAGGTGGTGGGTTGTGGTTGTGGAGAAGAAGGAAAAGGGTGGTGGCTAGGGTGAGGGAGATGAGAAAGGAGAGATAGAAGAGGAGATATATATGGAAAAGATGAAAAACACCTAGAGGGGGGTGAATAGGTGTAATTGCTAATCTAACAATCTTTTTAAAACTATGATGGATGAATGATGCAACGATCTCTCAAAACAAGACTAAGAGCCGAATACCCCGTGAAGGGTCCTGAACTCCTTCCTCCTGATTCCCCTTGAATGGGTTAGAGGTGCACAATGCAACCTTGTTGTATGAGAATTGATCGATAATGGCAAAGTATGAATGCAATGGTGAAATACACACAATCAATAGTATATGAAAGCAATAACACAAGGAAAGAAAAACTATAACACAAGCAAGATATAATGAGCAATTGAAATGAAAGGCAAGAACGCAAAGCAATCGCAAACACAAGATATTTGTTTCGAGGTTCGAGCCACTGCTCTAATCCCCGCCTTCACCTCCGTGAAGGGTTTCCACTATCCACCGAGGACGATTACAAGGTCTACCAAAGACCAGAGCACCGAGCTCCACCACTTACAATAACCTTTACCGAAGAGGTGTCTCCACAAGATGAACAAAGAGTAACAAGTAGCCAAGTGATCTCTAAAAGAATGACAAACTCTTTACAAACACTCTTCTCTTTACAACTTCCTTATAGATTGAGTAGGGAATTTTGGCTTTAAGAAATGTAGTGAGAAAACTCAGTTGTAGAATGATCTTTGCTAGAAACAAAACTGAAAACAAGCTCAAGAATGAACGGGAAAATGGAGAGCCAAAAAAAAAACTTTTCTTCTCTTTTGAAAACTTTGAAAACTTAAGAATTTTCTTGGTGTCTTTGCAAGAGACTATTCTCCTCTATTTATAGTGAGAGGAGGGATTAAAACACTTAAAAATAAAGCTTATTTGATCAGAAAATAATCCCTAAAGATCAGAGAAAATCTGTCACAAAACAGACAAAAAACAGATTTTCAGAATTTCACCAAAGAGGAAAGAGCCGTTGGGGCTTTGCAGGCCTGGCGGTCGACCGGTCCGGTCGGCCGTCCGCCCTGCTGGCAAGGAGCCAAGGGCTTTGCAGGCCTGGCGGTCGACCGGTCCGGTCGGCCGTCCGCCCTGCTGGCAAGGAGCCGTTGGGCTCGGGTCGACCGCTCGGGTCGACCGTCCTCTAAAAGGAAACACAGTTTTCTGAAGGCGGTCGACCCAGAAAACCCGAGAGCAAAACTGCTTTCAGTCGGTCGACCCGGACGGTCGGCCGACAGACATGCACAAGCGTGCACGTCCTGATACAGGCTCCGGTCGACCGGTCCGGTCGGCCGGTCTTGCCTGAAACAGAAAAACAGCAAGAACAGAACTTGGAATTTTTTTTTTTTTTGTAAAATATTTTGAAGAATTGTAAATCATGCTAGAAAGAGTATACATACATGACTTTAAACATGATATTCATTTTGTAAAAAGTTGGAGTCATGTATACATACCAAGGCATGAAACTTAAGGATAAAAGCTAAACATGAAAACTTGTATAAAAATATGTGTGTGTGTATCCTAGAGCCAATTTTCCAAAACTCAAACTTTAACAAACTATTTCTTACATTGGTTCTAAAGGACTACAAGTTCTTCAAGTGGGCTTCACCATATGATCTTGTAAGCTTGATACTTGAGCCCGAATTGAGGTGACTTGAGTCAAAACTCCTTCCTTTAGGGAAGAAAACTTCTAGATTTATTAGAACCCTGAAACACACTAAAACAACAAACATGATTAGTACAAATAACTAATATGTTTTGTAATCATCAAAACACACTAAAATGGGTGATTGTAACCTTGGCCAACAATCTCCCCCTTTTTGATGATGATAAAACATATAAGTTATTTAAACAAAAAAAAATGGAAGAAGAGCTTGGAAGCTCCCCCTTAAATAATGCTATGTATAAAGAGTGACTATGAAAAGCAAGATACATAAAGCATTTGAAAACACAATAGTTTTTGTCAAAAACTCAAATAAACATAAACAACAAACTAAACAATAAACAACAAACTTATTCTTTTTAAACAACAAACTTATTCTTTTTCTCCTCCTTTTTGTCATACATCAAAAAGGGTCAAACAAAACAAAGAAATGTTTTAAGAATCCATAATGCAAACATTCAACTCACCACAAATAAAAGAGAATCTAGCATAATCTAATGGTTTAGTAAAAATATCGGCAAGTTGAAAATCGGTAGAAACATAATCAATATCAATATCACCTTTCTCATAATGATCTCTAAGAAAGTGATTCCTAATGTCAATGTGTTTGGTTTTACTATGTTGATTTGCATTCTTTGTCATATGAATTGTACTAGTATTATCACAAAATATTTTAACATGATCAAAATGCAAATTATAGTCAAGGAGAGTATGTTTCATCCAAAGAACTTGTGCACAACAAGCTCCGGCCGTAACATACTCCGCCTCGGCGGTTGAAAGGGCTACCGAATTTTGCTTTTTGGAAGACCAAGATACAAGACAATTACCTAGGAATTAACATGTTCCACTTGTGCTCTTCCTATCTACCCTACAACCCACATAGTCGGCATCCGAAAAACTCGTCATTGAAAATTGGCCGGTTTTCGGATACCACAAACCCATTTCAATAGTGCCCTTAAGGTATCTAATTATGCGTTTAACTGTAATTATGTGAGACTCTTTAGGACAAGATTGAAAACGTGCACAAAGACAAACGGAAAACATGATATCCGGCCTACTAGCCGTTAAATACAATAAACTACCTATCATGCTACGATAAAGTTTAATGTTTACACTTTTACCTTGTTCATCCTTATCAAGCCTTACGGTGATTGCCATGGGAGTTTTGCTCACTTTAGCGCCTTCAAGCCCGAACCTCTTAATTAGTTCTTTTGTGTACTTGGCTTGATTGATGAAGATCCCATCCTTCTTTTGCTTGATTTGGAGTCCAAGGAAATAGTTGAGCTCCCCCATCATAGACATTTCAAATTCATCCTTCATGCATGACTCAAAAACTTGGCAAAGAGATTCATTAGTAGAACCAAAAATAATATCATCTACATAAATTTGCACAATAAGAATATCATTTTCTACATGTTTTGTAAACAAGGTTGTATCAATTTTGCCTTTCTTAAAACCATTTGAAATTAAAAATGATGAAAGTCTTTCATACCAAGCCCTAGGGGCTTGTTTCAAACCATAAAGAGCTTTATCTAGTTTAAAAATAAAATCCGAATGTGTAGGATCAACAAACCCGGGGGGTTGTTCAACATACACCTCCTCTTCAATAAAACCATTTAGAAAAGCACTTTTAACATCCATTTGAAATAATTTAAAATCTTTATATGAGGCAAAAGCTAGTGTCATCCGTATGCCTTCAAGCCGTGCTACGGGTGCAAAGGTTTCTTCAAAATCGATTCCTTCGATTTGAGTGTAACCTTGGGCAACTAACCTAGCTTTGTTTCTAACTACGTTACCCGATTCATCCAACTTGTTCTTAAAGATCAACTTAGTACCAATTGTTGGTCTATCGTGGAGCCTAGGAACAAGGTGCCAAACTTGGTTGCGCTCAAATTGATTGAGCTCCTCTTGCATGGCTAGCAACCAATATGAGTCGGCCTCGGCTTCGAGGACGTTCTTGGGTTCAACATGAGAAATAAAAGCATAGTGTCCACAAAAATCTTGAAATTTAGAGCGAGTGGTTACCCCTTTTGATACTTCACCTATGACGAGGTCCTTGGGATGATGAGGATTGTATCTCCAATCCTTTGAAAGTTGTTGAGTAGGCTCCACTTCATTTGTTTGATTTTCATTTCCTTGAGCCTCTTCTACTTTAGCTTCACTTCCTTCATCATCCTTTGGCTTGTCTCCCATAGTTGGTGTATCCTCCAAGGTCACTTTCTCCAAGCCTTCATCCAATGCATCTATTTCTACAACATTCTTAACAAACAAATTAGATTCTTCAAACTTAACATGTATAGATTCCTCAATAGTCAAAGATGATCTATTGAAGATTCTATAAGCCTTACTAGTATTAGAATAACCCACGAAAATTGCCTCATAAGATCTAGCATTAAATTTTCCTAAATTATCTTTCGTATTTAAAACAAAACATTTGCATCCAAAAACCTTGAAATATGAAACATTTGGTTTTCTAGAAAAGTACATTTTAAAAGAAGTTTTGAAGTATTTTTGCACAAGAAAACACGATTTGATATATAGCATGATGTATTAACGGCCTCGGCCCACAAATAATGTGGTAGACCACATTCACTAAGTATTATCCTAGCCATCTCTTGTAATGTTCAATTTTTCCGTTCAACTACTCCATTTTGTTGTGGAGTTCTAGGACAAGAAAGTTCATGCTTAATTCCGTTTTCTTCACAAAAAGTGGTAAAGGGTAGGTTAATAAACTCACCTCCTCTATCACTTCTTATTCTTAAAATTGAAGACTCTTTTTCCTTTTCAACTCTTTTCTTAAAGGCTTGAAAATGTGAAAAGGCTTGATTTTTATGTTCAAGAAAGAAAACCCAAGTAAAACGTGAAAAGTCATCAACCAAAACAAATGCAAAACGATTCCCACTTAGACTTTTAGTTTGAGTAGGACCAAATAAATCCATATGGATCAACTCCAAAGGACGTGATGTCATGATATCCTTAATTGACTTGAAAGAAGACTTGGTTTGTTTCCAAATTGACATGCGTCACAAACCCGGTCCTTTTCAAAATTCAAGTAAGGAATACCTTTCACCATTTCCTTTGTGTTTAACCTAGATATATGGTCAAATGAAATGTGGCCTAATCTTCTATGCCACAACCAAGAGTCATCATCGAGGGCTTTTAAACAAGTAATATTACATGACATATTAGACATATCTATCATATAAACATTGTTTTCACGAAAACTGGAAAATACACAAGTATTAGATATTCTATCAATTACTTTACAAACTACATTATCAAAAACTACATCAAAACCTTTATCACAAAGTTGACTAACACTCAAGAGATTATGCTTGAGGCTATCAACTAAAACAACATTCTCAATTAAGGGGATGTACCAAGTTTGACATTACCGATACCGATGATTTTACCCTTGGCATCATCTCCGAAGGTGACAGTGCCACCTTCATGGTATCTTGATAGGGTTGCAAAGTTGTTGATGTCCCAAGTCATGTGCCTTGAGCAACCACTATCAAGATACCACAACCCTCTACGTCTTTGAGCCTTGGAAGGTACCTACATCATTTAACAAAATTGTTGACTTTGGTACCCAAATTTTCTTGGGTCCTTGAAAGTTAGTGTTGCGAACCCAAACATTATGACGAGATGCACTTAGTCTATCATAACAAAATTAACTAAGTGACCTTTACGACCACAATATGAACATGAAAACACTTTACCATACATGAATGCATGATGTGTGTGTGAAGTGTGAGCATGTTTGTGGGGTTTGGCATGATGTAGAGGTTGTGTGGTATGAACATGAGCATGAGCATGGAAAGCATTTTTCTTAGGGGCTTGTTTCTTAGGAACATGGCCTCAATTTTCTTTTTATCAAACTCACAATTTTTCAAAATAATTCCTAATGAGTCTATTCTTTCTTTAAGCATGGTAATTTCATTAGAATCAACTAGTGGGGATTTGCCTTTACAAGAAATCTTGTACTTATTAAAATCATTTTGAGTAGCAACTAAAGTAGAGAGCAAGTCATCCTTTTCTTTAGAAAGAGTAAATACTTGATGATTAAGAGACTTATTTTCCTTTTTCATTTTTAAATACTTTTTCTTTAGAAAATCATAGTTATGTGATAATTCTACAAAAGCATCTCCTAATTCATCCATGGAAAGTTCATCATTAAGAGAAGTGGAAGGGGTTACCTTGCTTGTGCTTTCATTAGCCATGAAGCACATGTTGGCGGTGTCGATTTCGTCCTCGGATTCGCTCTCGGAATCCCATGTTGCCTTCATTGCTTTCTTCTTGAAGGGCTTCTTGGATGTGGAAGGCTTTGCTTTATCCGGGCACTCCGCAACAATGTGACCCGGTCTCTTACAATTAAAGCAAACAATTTTCCTCTCTTCTTGCCATCTCCTTCTTCCTTGGAATTTAGCCTTGTTGTATATCCTCCGAACATTCTTTACAAGAAGTGAGAGCTCTTCGTCATCTTCTTCTTCATTGTCTTCATCGGAGTGTGAGGATTGACACTTGAAGGCTATTGTTTTCTTCTTGGAGGGAGCCATGTCCTCCCTAGCTTTTCTCTCCATCTCATGGGTTTTGAGGTTCCCAATGAGACCTATAAGCTCCATCTCTTCCTTGTCATTAAGTTCCTTCAGGTAGTTGCCTTCACTTCCCATGAAGGAGGAAGAGCCCGGATGATCTTTCTTACTCTTTGGTCGTTGTCGATAGCATCACTAAAGAGAAAGTCCATTAGTGATCTTTGTAAATCTTGTAACCATATCATCTATGGTTTCATTTTCTTGCATGCAAAAGTTCTCATATTGGGACCGAAGAAGGTCTATCTTAGCCCTCTTCACTTGTGAAGTCCCCTCATGTGTAAGTAGCAAATGTGTCCAAATTTCATATGCGGACTTGCAATGAATAACTCTAGATATATCATCATCATTAAGGGCTTGAAGGAGTGCATAATGAGCCCTAGCATTGGCATCAAATTCCTTAGTCTCAATCTCGGACCAAGTGGATTCATCACCGGGGGATGCACTAAAAGGTTTGGTCACGGCCTTTGCAACTCGACTTCCTAGAGATTGCAAGAAAACAGTCATCTTAACCTTCCATATGGGAAAGTTAAGTCCATCAAACTTAGGAGGGGTCTTAATACCATCGGCCATTTTTACTAAGTGAAAATGAATGAAATGATTAGCAATGTAGGATCTCTCTAAGGTTGTTAAGCCAAGAGCCTCTGGTCCAAGCTCTGATACCAATTGAAAAACACCTAGAGGGGGGGTGAATGTGTAATTGCTAATCTAACAATCTTTTTAAAACTATGATGGATGAATGATGCAACGATCTCTCAAAACAAGACTAAGAGCCGAATACCCCGTGAAGGGTTCTGAACTCCTTCCTCCTGATTCCCCTTGAATGGGTTAGAGGTGCGCAATGCAACCTTATTGTATGAGAATTGATCGATAATGGCAAAGTATGAATGCAATGGTGAAATGCACACAATCAATAGTATATGAAAGCAATAACACAAGGAAAGAAAAACTATAACACAAGCAAGATATAATGAGCAATTGAAATGAAAGATAAGAACGCAAAGCAATCGCAAACACAAGATATTTGTTTCGAGGTTCGAGCCACTGCTCTAATCCCCGCCTTCACCTCCGTGAAGGGTTTCCACTATCCACCGAGGACGATTATAAGGTCTACCAAAGACCAGAGCACCGAGCTCCATCACTTACAATAACCTCTAACGAAGAGGTGTCTCCACAAGATGAACAAGAGTAACAAGTAGCCAAGTGATCTCTAAAAGAATCACAAACTCTTTACAAACACTCTTCTCTTTACAACTTCCTTATAGATTAAGTAGGGAATTTGGCTCTAAGAAGTGTAGTGAGAAAACTCAGTTGTAGAATGATCTTTTCTAGAAAACACAACTGAAAACAAGCTCAAGAATGAATGGGAAAATGGAGAGCCAAAAAAAAAAACTTCTTCTCTTTTGAAAACTTTGAAAACTTAAGGATTTTTCTTGGTGTCTTTGCAAGAGACTATTCTCCTCTATTTATAAGGAGAGGAAGAGATTAAACACTTAAAAATAAAGCTTATTTGATTAGAAAATAATCCCTAAAGATCAGAGAAAATCTGCCACAAAACAGACTAAAAACAAATTTTCAGAATTTCACCAAAGAGGAAAGAGCAGTTGGGGCTTTGCAGGCCTGGCGGTCGATCGGTCCGATCGGCCGTCCGCCCTGCTGGCAAGGAGCCGTGGGCTCGGGTCGACCGCTCTAGTCGACCGTCCTCTAAAAGGAAACATAGTTTTCTGAAGGCGGTCGACCGGGCGGTCGACCGAAAAACCCGAGAGCAAAACTGCTTTCAGTCGGTCGACCCGGACGGTCGGCCGACAGACATGCACAAGCGTGCACGTCCTGATACAGGCTCCGGTCGACCGGTCCGGTCGGCCGGTCTTGCCTGAAACAGAAAAACAGCAAGAACAGAACTTGGAATTTTTTTTTTTTTGTAAAACATTTTGAAGAATTGTAAATCATGCTAGAAAGAGTATACATACATGACTTTAAACATGATATTCATTTTGTTAAAAGTTGGAGTCATGTATACATACCAAGGCATGAAACTTAAGGATAAAAGCTAAACATGAAAACTTATATAAAATATGTGTGTGTATCCTAGAGCCAATTTTACAAAACTCAAACTTTAACAAACTATTTCTTACATTGGTTCTAAAGGACTACAAGTTCTTCAAGTGGGCTTCTCCATATGATCTTGTAAGCTTGATACTTGAGCCCGAATTGAGGTGACTTGAGTCAAAACTCCTTCCTTTAGGGAAGAAAACTTCTAGATTTATTAGAACCCTGAAACACACTAAAACAACAAACATGATTAGTATAAATAACTAATATGTTTTGTAATCATCAAAACACACTAAAACGGGTGATTGTAACCTTGGGCCAACAAAAGAAAGTGAAAGAAAGAATTAAGAGATCGCGTTGGGTTTTATGGTCTTTGAAAATGAAAGGAAATAAAAAGAAGAGAAATAATAATAATGAAAGTAATACTTAATAATGATTATAATTTATTTATAATACATAATAATTTATAAAGCTAATACAATCAATCAATTAATTAGTAGTAACAATGATTAATATTGATTATAAGAATAATACCAATTATTAATAATATTCACATGGTCAATTGCTCTGACCATGTGAAAATTTTGGAGGAAGCATTCGCACTTCTCCGAAAATTCAATGTGAAGTTTAACCCTGAGAAGTGTACCTTCGGAGTAGCTTCTAGCAAGCTTCTCAGGTATCTGGTCACTCAATAAGGAAATCGAGGCCAATCTGTTGGTCGAAATGCCTATCACTGTAAGTTTTGAAAAAGAAAGTAAAAGAAAGAATTAAGTGAGCGTGTTGGATTTTATGGTCTTTCAAAATGAAAGGAAATAAAAAGAAGAGAAATAATAATAATAATGAAAGTAATACTTAATAATGATTATAATTTATTTATAATACAATAATAATTTATAAAGCTAATACAATCAATCATTTAATTAGAGTAACAATGATTAATATTGATTATAAGAATAATAACAATTATTAATAATAATTATTCACATGGTCGGTTGCTCCGACCATGTGAAGAATTTGGAGGAAGCATTCGCACTCCTCCGAAAATTCAATTGGAAGCATAATCCCGAGAAGTGTACCTTTGGAGTAGCTTCTAGCAAGCTTCTCGGGTATCTGGTCACTCAACAAGGAAATCGAGGCCAATCTGTTGGCCAAAAGGCCTATCACTGTAAGTTTTGATGATGATTAACTCATGTAGTTATAGTACTAATGATCTTTTATTTATTAGTTTCAGATATTCAATCAAGATTTTAGTTGGTGTTTAGCTTCTTATAGTTAACAGGTGTTGATTCAAGAGCTCAAGCATAAATATCATAACAAGAACTCAAGGAGTCTAGTCGAAGGAATCAAGTTTGGATTAAGTCTATTTGGAGTAGAAGATCTACAAGCCGACTTGTGTCTAAAGTTTGTAAGTTTAAAAGATTCGTATAGAATAGATTAGTTTTGATTGCTCAAGAACACACACACAAGAGTTTGATATTAGTTTTCAAGATCAATTTTAATGGTATTTGGTTTAGCCAGTTTACATTGTTATGTTTATCATTTTAGAAAAACAAGTTTTATTTCAAGTGATTTCTGTATCTCAAAAAGAAGTTCATTTTTTTTATAATATTGTTGATTTTTTTATCACATTTGTGCTCTAACATATTTATTAGAACTTATTTTTTCAGATTTTATAAATAACTATTTGAAAAAGTTTTTAAATTGAGAGAAACTTGCATTTTTAACTCTGCCTGCAATCAGCTCAATAGGACTATCGATAGCTCTGAAGACTGGGTTATCGACAGACCTTAAGAAGGCCATCGACAATATTTTACAGAGAGCAGTGCTTTCAGTGTTTTTAGATCTATCTGTTGACAAGGTTCTTCAGCTGTAATAGCTGATACAGTCGTGTATCAATTAGCTGTCGACAATCCTATTAGGTTGTCAATAGGCAAGCTCCGCAACGACTAAAATTATAGCTGTTTCATACTGAGCTGTCGACATCTCTCTTAATCTGTCGACAGCAGTTTTAAGATGTTCATTCTATATTTCAAAACTAAAATGTGTTTTATGTGTTATTATCTAGATTTAGATTTTCTAACGGCCATATTTATTAAACCTATAAATAGGGCATTGCTCATGACCCTAGGGCAATAGTTTTTGAGCCAAAAACATCACATCTTTTCAAAAAAGATTTCTAATTTTTTTCAAGCTTACTCTTCAAGTTTTTGAGTTTTAAAAAGGTTTTGAAAACAAGTTTTGTGAAATACAAGTTTTGTATTTCTAGTTTCTATAACATCAAAGATGTTTTCTAACTATTTTCTAAAGAGATTCATTTCTAAAATCTTTGTTTTCTAACAAGCTTGAGCTATCATTACAAAATCTATCCTTTTAGGATCTTGTATTGTGAGATATTTAGTTTGTGATCTTTGCGGTTACCAAGGATTGTAATGCCTCTTTGCTGTGTCCTCCTTTTGTGTAGAGGAGTATTAGATTTGTGCCTTCCCTCTTGTGTAAAGGTGATTTCTTTGTGCGTTGGCTTTGTGCCTCCTCTTGTATAGAGGATTGGAGTGTGTCCTTTGTGGAGTTCCTTAGTAGAGATAGTGAAAATTCTTCACGTGGTAAAGCGGAGACGCAGAGCTTAGTGCTTGTTTTGATTGAGATTTCCTGCACACAAAATGTAGTATTTTAGTTTTAAGAATAGGATGTGCAAGTTCTCAATTCTAATCCGCTGTAGCAAGGCTATGCGGGTCGTGATCCTCAGGAAGGGACTGCGATGGAAGCGTTAAGCAAGTTTCTCTAAAGTTTTTATTTTTATTAGTTAAATTAGAAAGGAAGTGGTATTTACAATGGGTCGGCAAATAAAGAATTGGGAGAAGTTGTGATTTAATCTACAAAAAGAAAAGAAAAGAAAAAGAAAACTTACCTCTTCAGTCTGCTTACCGTTTGAACCGTTACGATGATTTACCTTTTCTTGGAAGGCGTACAAGCATGGCATATAGGATCGTCCGCCTTCTTAACTATGGAATAAAAAGCAACTATGAAGACCTGTTCATCGCCATAGGCCATCAAGGTTCCTTCTTCGACTAGGTATTCTCGGAGCAGTTGGATCTCATGGTGGGCAAGACATTAGAGAAAGAAACAATGTCATAAAAAATAGAAGAACGATGATAGAACAAAGATAGAGACACAATAAAACAAGAATAGAATAAAAGAACAAAAACAAGCTTTGATTTGACTATTAAACAATGGTGGAAAATTACAACTTACACCGGCTGTCACCATCAGTACAAGTGGATCCCTTCCTCCATGAATACATCATCTCCTCTCAGCTTTCACAAAAAGAAAATAAAAATTTACAATGGAAGAAATAAAATCTAAACTACAAGAAAACCTAAAAACCCTAACTTTTGGCCCTTTGCTGGACGCTGGACGACTCTGTACGTTGCACTGCAGGGGGTATTTATAGCTTCAGAAGGGAGAAGAGTCCTGGATAAAGTCGCCCACGAAATCTGGTAGTCTGCTTCATCCAAAATGCCACAAAAACCTGGTCTTTGCCGCAATTTTGCGGCAATACTGGCTCTGCTGGCCACGCGCTTTGGCGCGTGGCCTCTCCTGATCCGTTCATCTGGGCGTTTGCTTCTGGAAGTGTGATCCTGGCTCTTCATCTTGGGATTTCGAGATAACTTAGAAATCAAGTTACCTAGATCTTGAATTCTCCCAATCTCTTTTAAACGAATTTCCTTATCTCTGCATCTTATCTTTGTCTTTCATCCTCATCTGCAAGTGTTTAGGGTTGGGTAGAATTCTATCCTTCCCTCATCTTTAATAATTGCAATTTTAGCCCTTGTGTATTTGCACTTTGACAATTGATATTTGCGCTTTTGCACCTGGGCTTCAAACATGGGCTTGGATCTGGGCTTTTGGGCTCTTTTAAGCTTTATTTATTATTAAAATAATAATTCGAGGCCTGCACACAATAAATAATAAAATATTAATAATTGTGCAGAATTAAATGAATAAATATGAAAATGTGATGGTAAATGTTATGATAAAATGCACTTTTGACTACCAATGACACCCACACTTATCTTTTTGCTCGTCCTCGAGTAAAAACAAAGAAAAAGAAAAAGTTAATCTAACCTAACTCACTTTCGTAGGAATCACGATTGCACTTAGCACGTGCAACAAGCCGTTAAACCTCTAGGTTACCCTAGAGGACGAGTGTTGTCTCGTGAGGGTTTTCAGCAGATTGCACCCACAAAATCCATAAAAAGAAAATATTTGAATTATTATTGAAGAGACTAAGTAGTCTATAAGTTTTAGGATCCTTATTTTTATTCATTCTTAGACTTAGTCTTTATAAAGTAAATTGTTTTCATTTTAGGTAAGGGTCAAAATTGAACTTCTAATATAGTCTTTTTCGTTACCAAAAATCATATGCATCCTTATGAATTTATACTAGGAATTCCTTAACTTGGACTCTCATGCCTCTATATATATATTTTTTTTCTTTTTTTTTTAATATGTATAACGCATCTAATTTTCTTTCGTATAAGCATTAAGGCTTCTTGAGGCCCTCATACCTAACTAATTGACTATTAGATGTGTTAATACATATATAAGTAATTTTTTCTTAATTTTCTTAGCTTTCTAATCCACCCATGTAACGAACTTAAAGTCGATGACTCCCAAACCGTTGGCTTTAGGGCACCAGGTGAGAAAACACCCCGCGGACTCAAATTCGAGTGAACTAGGCCCCAAAACTAAGGACTTTATTTTATTTACTCACCTTTAGGCATGAATACTTATGCTTCTTGAGGCACATGTATCAGCTTAATTGGTGATTTTTTTTTCTTTTTTTTTTATGAGGCACAAGGTCTTTGTCTTAGAATCCTAGATATGCATTTGGTATGCACATTTCATTAAGGTAAAATTAAGACTAACTACTTATTCAATTTCTCCTCCTATACTTAAAATTCAACAATTTATTTATTTTGACCAAGTTTTTAGAAATCCTAATCATGATTTTCCTAATCCTTAAAACTAACTTAGGTTTCTTTCAAAAAAATAAGTCAAATTACTGTCCTTTTTATAACATTTTTTTTAAATTTTTTTTTATTAGCAAATTTTGTTAGTGTCTACTTATGTTAGTATGTTAGTAAAGCCCACCCCCACACTTATCTCATGCATTATCCTCAATGTATGAATGAATGCATATATGCATGAAATAGAACAAGGGAAGGCGGAAGTTACCTTAGGGTGGTGGTTCCGGAGGTGGTCTAATTGGTCCACGAAATGTGGCCCAATCAAGATAACAGATAATTTGGTGGAACCCACCAGAAACTTTCCTTACATAACCCACTAAAATATATGTATAATCAATTTTTAGTATTTCCACCCCATCAAATTTCCAAATTTCATAATAAATTTCAGAGTTAATTGTCTCAACCTCCTTGTCCCAAAATGGAGTATGAAAAGATGGAATTATTGACTTGGACATTATAGGTACGGGAACGAATACCGACTCAAGGAAGATGCTCAAATCAAGTAAGGGCTCAGGAGTCGGGCTAGGTTCAAGAATTGAGTCCAAGTCAAGAAATTGAAACTCAAGTCCACAATCTTCTTCCCACAATGGAATGTGACCTAATATGGGTGATATCTCTTTACTTCCAATATTAAGGAATTCTAGCTCATCGCCATACAATTCTTCAAAACTAAGGTCAACATCTTCCGTCAGAATTGTACAATCAGTTTCAGAAGTAAAGAGATTGTGAGAATCTAGGTCACATATCTCATTGGGTTCAATGTAATAAAAAGAACTTGCCAATTTATCCATAGGATTTTCAAAATTGCACAATTGGTCAAGTTCAATATGATCATCTAAAATGGGTGATTCAATTTCATTATGAATTGGAATAGGATCCAATGTTGACTCGGGAAAAGTGAAATCAGGTGAAGACACTGGAGTCATTATTGGATCAGGAAATAAAATTGAATCATCAAGTTGGGGATCAAGATCATATTCATCCTCAAGTTCTATTTCAGGAAAGGAAAAACTTGCCAAATTATCAAGAATTGGAGTTTCGGCAAGTTCAATTGATGGCACTGAAATAGAATCTTCTTATCCAAAGCAACTTGGTTCGTCGGCTCTAAAAGAGTGGTCAGCGATATCAGAATTAGCCGGACGGTGAGAACGTAAGGATTGAACCATCAAATCTATGTCATGCTCACGAGCTAATCTAGCCTGAGTCATGGCTTCAAGCCTCTTTTGTGATTGGGCTTGGAAAAAGGAAGTGTAATCGTGATGAAGTTGTGAGTCGGTGGACTCACGCATCATCATGTCTAAGATTGATGGTGGTTGTTGCTTGGACTCGTGCATACTTATCATTTCCCCGATAGATGGTAATCTATTCTGAATGGGGGGATCAGAGTATGAATCCTTGAAAGAATGTGGACTAGATGGATATGAAGGACAATTTGGTTGAGAATTAAACTCGGGGGACTCGAAACCCCATGAACTCTGTGACGAGTTGAAATTATTATGGAAATTATAGTCATAAGATGGAGGGTGTGGGTTATATTCATTCGGATAAGACCATTCCGGCACACTAGATTGGTCAAAATTATGATATGCTGGGTTGGTAATATCCGAAAAAGAATTAGGTGTGTAATATGGATTAAAATTGAAAAATTATTATAAGCCATATCACACAAACACAAACAAAGAAAACAAACAAATAAACAAACAAAAAAAGAAAAATTCTAACCTAAGTTAGGGTAGACCTATGACCTAGACGACTCCTAACTGGTTAGACTGTCCACGGGAGGTAGGGTGCAGACTTTGACCACAAGTTAATCAGCCAGGTCAGGGCAAGAGTGGTGGGAGGTTTTCCGTCAAAGATGTTCCTTAATTAAATAACCACCATCTTCGGGCTTTCGGCCCTCAATCCCCTTCCTAGACACTGATTTGGCAGGAGTCAACTTCCAGCACTGTTCCCCTTAGGATAATCTCCTAATTGAGTCCGAGATGTCCCTAGGGCCAACGTCTACTAATTTTTAAGTTAGGCTTGGGTTAGTGAGTGCTTTGGATATGATTTTTGGGCTAAGGAAGGGTGATGAAATCCCCACCTTATCTTGTTAATGGGTTATGCCCTTAAGATGAATTAGTGCAAGTGTACAAGATAAATAGATAAGAATCACTCAAAGCAGAAAATCAACCAAGAGATGAGTCCTATTCTACATGCAATGCGTACGTACCTTGCCTCCCCAGCACTCTTCAACAGTAAAATAAAGTAATTGAAAAGACACGTACCTAATATGCAAACGTCTAATCAATTTTTATTAAACAACAAATAGTTTACTGTTGAATTAATTAGCAATTTATAGGTATATCACAGAACAAAACAGAATAGAGCAGTAAACAGAATTTACAATTTGCAGCAACCTGCAAAAAGTTGAATCAGTAGTTCTCTACTGTTGCCGCGTTTCCGCGGCTCTGGCCGCGGATCCGCGGCAATACAGTAGGTTCTGGTGCTCTGCCTTCGAGGGCAGAGGCACAGAATAGCTGTATGTCCACTGCTGCTGCTATGTTTCTGTTTCCTATTCTCCAAACCTGCAAACAGAAAAGAATAAAAGAATAGTTAATATTTTTTTTTTAGAGATAAAAACTTACCGTCCCTCCCCGGCAACGGCGCCAATGTTTTGATTGAGATTTCCTGCACACAAAATGGAGTATTTTAGTTTTAAGAATAGGATGTGCAAGTTCTCAATTCTAATCCGCTGTAGCAAGGCTATGCGGGTCGTGATCCTCAGGAAGGGACTGCGATGGAAGCGTTAAGCAAGTTTCTCTAAAGTTTTTATTTTTATTAGTTAAATTAGAAAGGAAGTGGTATTTACAATGGGTCGGCAAATAAAGAATTGGGAGAAGTTGTGATTTAATCTACAAAAAGAAAAGAAAAGAAAAAGAAAACTTACCTCTTCAGTCTGCTTACCGTTTGAACCGTTACGATGATTTACCTTTTCTTGGAAGGCGTACAAGCATGGCATATAGGATCGTCCGCCTTCTTAACTATGGAATAAAAAGCAACTATGAAGACCTGCATCGCCATAGGCCATCAAGGTTCCTTCTTCGGCTAGGTATTCTCGGAGCAGTTGGATCTCATGGTGGGCAAGACATTAGAGAAAGAAACAATGTCATAAAAAATAGAAGAACGATGATAGAACAAAGATAGAGACACAATAAAACAAGAATAGAATAAAAAGAACAAAACAAGCTTTGATTTGACTATTAAACAATGGTGGAAAATTACAACTTACACCGGCTGTCACCATCAGTACAAGTGGATCCCTTCCTCCATGAATACATCATCTCCTCTCAGCTTTCACAAAAAGAAAATAAAAATTTACAATGGAAGAAATAAAATCTAAATTACAAGAAACCTAAAAACCCTAACTTTTGGCCCTTTGCTGGACGCTGGACGACTCTGTACGTTGCACTGCAGGGGGTATTTATAGCTTCAGAAGGGAGAAGAGTCCTGGATAAAGTCGCCCACGAAATCTGGTAGTCTGCTTCATCCAAAATGCCGCAAAAACCTGGTCTTTGCCGCAATTTTGCGGCAATACTGGCTCTGCTGGCCACGCGCTTTGGCGCGTGGCCTCTCCTGATCCGTTCATCTGGGCGTTTGCTTCTGGAAGTGTGATCCTGACTCTTCATCTTGGGATTTCGAGATAACTTAGAAATCAAGTTACCTAGATCTTGAATTCTCCCAATCTCTTTTAAACGAATTTCCTTATCTCTGCATCTTATCTTTGTCTTTCATCCTCATCTGCAAGTGTTTAGGGTTGGGTAGAATTCTATCCTTCCCTCATCTTTAATAATTGCAATTTTAGCCCTTGTGTATTTGCACTTTGACAATTGATATTTGCGCTTTTGCACCTGGGCTTCAAACATGGGCTTGGATCTGGGCTTTTGGGCTCTTTTAAGCTTTATTTATTATTAAAATAATAATTCGAGGCCTGCACACAATAAATAATAAAATATTAATAATTGTGCAGAATTAAATGAATAAATATGAAAATGTGATGGTAAATGTTGTGATAAAAATGCACTTTTGACTACCAATCAGTGCTCGGACCTCGAACCATATCTTTATATTTGCGTTTGGCTATCTCTCAACTTTACTCTTATCAATATCTTGCATTACTCTTATTTCTCATTTATATATACATACTTGATATTGCTACTTTGCATACACTTGCATTGATCCAAGGGAGCTTTTGAAACACCTCAACTCTTATAAAAGAGGAATCTTAAGGAGAAGTTCTAAGCCTCTAGAGCCCTTCAACCAAGAATTCGGCTTCACCCTTTGAAAATTATTTGTGTTAGTGTAAAAGTTTTAAATTTCGCATTTGAATAGCACTTCACCTATTCACCTCCTTTAGGTGAGCTTTCAATTGATATCAGATCATATTGATCGTCGAAAAGCTTTGCACAAAAATAGGTAAAAGTGTGTGAACGGTGTTGTAGCTTTCTCAATTCTACCATATAGCACAGCGGCTAATCGGGATGTCTCCACAAGGAGAGAAGGCGATAGAAGCGTAATGTGCGATTTTTCTTGTTTCAAGAATGAATAGAAAGAAAAAGAAGTAAAAATGGTTTGAAGTGTTTGGTTGTTGGAAAAGTATTTTGAGTTTTATAGATGGAAAAGATGCATGGCTAATTTTCTACTAAGTGTTCCCACTAACCTCTAACTCTTTGAAAACATAGCCTCACAATGGATCATAGACAATCACAAACTTTGTGCGCAAGAACTTTTCACGTGGTAGATCGAATGAAAGATCTTCCATTCCTTCCTTCACACGGCAAGACTTGAACATTCTCCGATCAAGATCCAATTAAAGGCGAGCCTGGAGGAAGAAGCAAGTGCACTATTAGTATCAGTGAGGATTAGTGGGGATTCTTCTAACTTAAAAAAAATAAGTAAAGTCAATATATTATATAAATCATCAAAAACTTGTGAGTTAAGTATGAAGTATGAAAGTGAGTCTACTTGATAGAAAGATAGAGTTAGAACCCTCATCTCAAGATAACATAGCTCTTATTTGCACAAGGCTTATGTGATACTTATTGATTTATTTGGGTTATCAATCAAGTTACTAGAGATTAGTGGGTTACTAGTTAGTCAGCCATGCTATAAAGAAGTTAGCTAGGCATGACAGATGAAAACAAAAGAGAAGTTACAAAATAAGTAGATATTCTATACACTAGTTGCAAGTAAATGAAAACAAGTAAAGAACACAAGGAAATACGAGGAAGATGAAGTATACTTGTATTTGATTGTCACCTTCAAGATACAACTTACACTTTCTCTCTCTCACTCCAACTTTTGGTTTAACACAAAGAACAAGAAAAGAATATAAGAGAAACAACAGAAAATTCTAGAACAAACTAGCCAAAACTTCCCTACTCTGAATATCTGCCTCTCTGAAAATCAATCAAGGGAGGTATTTAGGCAAAAGAGCATGGTCATGCAGAGTAGTTGGCATGGCCTCAAATGCTGGCGAAGAGGCCCCAGTACTAGCGCGTTTTCGCAACTCTAGTCGCGGAAACGCGGCCATTCTGGCGCCGTTGCACCAATGCCGAAGCATGAAGTCTGTCCCTGAAATGGCCTACTTGTAAGAGCTATTGTTTTGTTGTTCTTTTTCCAGCAACAGCCGATTGGGCTTCAAAGTATTGGACTTCTTCTTGGCTCTAAAATCCTGAAATAAGTGGGAGTTTTGAGCTTCTTCTTCACCTCAAGCCATGGATCAAAAAATAAAGAGAAGAACCTATTAATTAACATAATTTTATTAAAATAAATGTGAAAATGTGATGTAGAATATGCAAATGTAAAGACTAATCACAACCCCGTACTTATCTTTTGCTCATCCCTGAGCAAAACATAAAACTAAAAAGCTAGACTAAGAAAGTTTATTACACCACTTTAGCAGGTGATGCGATTGCACCAAGCTTGTGCAACAAGTCTTTAACCCTCTAGGTTTCCCCTAGAGGAGGAGTTTTGTCTCTTGAGGGTTTCAGCGAATTGCACCCACAAAATCCACAAAAAGAAAAGAAAATGTTAGTTGATTTTGAAATATTCTCTTTAAAATAGAAAAAGACTTTTTGATCTTTTCAGTAAAAGTAACTAAGTAATTATAAGTATTAGGTCTAACCCTTATTAATCCTTCCTATACTTTGCTCTCTTCACGTCAGAATATGGTTTTTATTTAAGTTCAGGAGAAATTTTGTACTTCAAACTCATTCTTTTCTTCAGCCTTAATTAATATGCATTGCGTGTCAGTGTGATTTTTTTGGAATTTTTTCAACTCAAACTCTAATGCCACAAAATTTATTAGTATTTGTTTATGTACCATTTTTTCCTTAATTTCTTTAAGCATTCTAATTTACTTGTGTAACGCGTTTTTAACCGATGACTCCCAAATCAGGCGGGTCTTAGGGCACAGGTGAGAAAACACCCCTCAAGTTAAATACACAAGTAAATAGGTCACGAAACTATGATTTATTTCCTTTAGGTTTGAATAATCATGCTTCTTAAGGTATAATTATCCAGTTTAATTGGATTTATTACTATATAATACATCGTATTTTTATGTGACACTTAGAGTCTTTGTCTATAAATCCCAAGAGTGTGTGTATAGTCAATGCATATTTACTTAGGCAAAAGTCAAGAAGTGAGTTATTTTTCTAATTTCTCCTAAACTATCAATTCAACCATTATTCTTTTATTTAAACTAAAGTAAAGAATTTTTAACTTTGGTTTCCTTAATCTTTATAACTATTTATTATTTTTTAAAAAGACTACCAAAAATCCTCTTCTAATTAAAAGGGTTTTTTTAAGAAGAAGAAAAACTGGAAAATAACCAAAAAATGAAATAAATAAATGAAAAAGAAATGAAAATGAAAAAGAACTCCTCTGTTTGTACCCCTCATCCACACCTATCTAATGCATTGTCCTCAATGTATGATATGTACATGTGAATGCAATAAACAGGTGTGAGGAATGATGTCACCTCCTCCATCTACTCGGTGAAATCACCTAGAGGGGGGTGAATAGGTGATAATGCTAATCTAGTGAACTTAATGCGGAAATAAAAACTAATTGCAATTACACAAGATGCAAGAAACAAGTGATGCACACAACCAAGCCAAGCATATAAGTATGAATGATCAATGTGAAATGATGCAAGGCACAAGAGTAAAGAGAGAGAGAGAGAGATAGAGTAAGAGTCAAGGGATCAAGCGCAAACAATAATATATGTTTCGAGGTTCGAGCACCCAGCTCTACATCCCCGCCTTCACACAGAAGGATTTCAACTCCACTAGCTTGTCCACACAGGACTCCCACAAAGGGAACCTCCACTGAGGATTGGGGCAATACAATCACAAGGAGTACCCAACTCCTCCCTTTACAACCACAACCTCATTCTTGAGGCACAACACCAAGCCAACAAACAATCACCTCAAAACTTGAGGGATTAGCACAAAGCTTACACAAGGATCACCTCACACTTGAGGGATACAACCCAAATGCACAACCTCCTTAACACCATGAGGGAAAGGCATAAAGCCAAGTAAAGATTGGGTTTACAACTTGGTGGTCTAACAAGCAACCACAAACAATTTCTTTCCCACACAAAGATCCTATAGAATAAGATAGTAGATGTAGCTCAAGTGTGGAGAAAATCAGAGGAATGGAAATCAAAAACTCAAAGAAAATCCTTGGGAAAAACTAGAAACCAAGATAAAGAAGTTGAATCAAACACTTTTCCAAAAACCCTTTTCTTTGATTTTCCAAACCCTAGCAAAAACACCAAATAGATAGTTCAATTTAAAGTTCAAAAACTTCTTTTGATTGCTGTGAAAACACTAGAGAGTTAGGAAAAATTAGCACCAAAAATCTTAAAGAAAACCTCTTTCCAATAGGGTATTTATAGCCCCCAGAAAATTATAGCCGTTGGCAACAAATTCTGCCAAAAATGAACTACCAGTCGACCGGTCGGTCGACCAGCCAACGGTCACTTTTTGACCGCGGCAGCTACTGGTCGACCGGGCGGTCGACCGTCCCCAGAACCAGAGAGCAACTGCTCTCTGGCCGGTGACCGCTCGGTCGACCGGGAGCAACCCGAGAGCAACCTGCTCTCAGTCGGTCGACCGTACGGTCGACGGCTTATGGGGCAGCCAGCGTGCACGTATCCGTGCATGTCGGTCGACCGCTACGGTCGACCGGCTACTTGGTACGGTCGACCGTCCGATCGACCGACCTAGCCTGGCAGAGGCAGTTCTGGTCAGAAAAATATGTTATTTTTAATTCTAAAAATTTCCTTAAAATCTCTAAAATTACACAAAAATAGTTTTATCTTTACATTGAAATATAAACTTGTGTTAAAACTTTCAACACAGATTTCAAACAATATGGACCATTTTTGTGTTATAGAAATTTTGGCAAAAACCAAAAACCGTATTTTCTAAAACTTGAATTTTTGAATAGAAAATATGTTTTGTCCAAAGCTCATCCAAATACAAAAACATGATATTTAAACACTTTGATGCATGTTGTATATGGATAGAAATCCAATATACAAGAAACATATATATATATATGCATGTTTTTGACTTTAATTTCAAAAATATGTTTTGTTAGAAATACCAAAACATAAAACACATGAAATAGACTATCAAGCTAAGTTTGTTTAAATAGTTGAAGCATGCATGTATATAGAACAAATCTAATATACATTAAACCATGTAAACTTGTTTGATATAATATCTATTCATGCAAACCAAGATCGGTTAAACCAAAAAATCGAAAACCAAAACATGAAACGTGTGTGTTGTGAACTTGAGCATATCATACTATTCTAATCTTTACAATTTGGATCTAAATACAAAACTAAACTATGGTACCGATGTCTTCTTATAGAGCGACGTCTCCAAGCCGACTCGATCCAAAACTTGATTCACCGAGCTTGACTCCAATGAGTGCTATATATGATCTTTGACGCCCGGGCTCTTGAATCACCATGTGAAAGTTTCCAAACCATCTTGTTGAAGCTAATCACCTACTAATATCTTGATTAATGATCTGAAACTAAAATCACAAGATAATTAGTACTCATAACTACATGAGTAATCATCATCAAAACTAGAGTGGAGGCCTTTGGGCCAACAATCTCCCCCTTTTTGATGATGACAAAACTCATGGAGTTATATATGCATGGAT